>MCFG01000131.1:92500-125000 GCA_002104895.1 Anaeromyces robustus | reverse complement strand
GATTGAGTTTTATTTATTTCAGATTCATCTTGATTTTCTACTGGATGATAAAATATTGCTTTTAAAAAAGATAATGTATTATCATTTTTAATAATTAATCCATTTTTATCCTCCTCTCCTCCTTTTGTAGTTATGTCAATATCAATGGCTTTTCCATCCATGGTATAAATTCTTATTATATTATCATAATCATAAAATTGTAAAGCTTCAATAATTGTTAAATTAAAGTATAAAAGTAAAAAAGAAAAGACAAGAATAAGAATTTATAATATATATATATATAAATTAGATATTCAATAACAACAACAATAATAATAATAATAATAATAATAATAATTTTTGTTGTTATATGTTTAACTTACATCCAATAGTCATTACATAAGGAATACTAAAAGATTTCATTGTATTCTTTTGTATAAAATGATCTGACTTTAGATCTAAATCATAGATATTTATTAGAGTACCTTTAACTACAGCTAAACTACACTTTCCATCGTTATTCTTTAATTATAATAAATATTAAATAATAAATATAATTAAATATATATATATATATAATAAAATAATTTTTTCATTTTAATTTTTTATTAATTATTATTAAAAAATTGATTATTAAAAATGATATTTACATAATCTTCAGATAATTCAATAATTGATACAATTAAATTATCACTTGAACTAATTGATTTAATTTTTATATGACATTTTTTTGTTTTTAAATTAATTTTAAATTTTACTGCTTTTATTTCCCCTTCACAACTTCCTGCTATAAGATAGATATAACCTAATCATCATTCATACATATATATTATTTTAATACAAGTAAAATATAATCCTTATTTAGTTAAAATATTATAGAAATAAATATTATATAAATAGAATTTTATTTATAACATATAATTTAATTAATATTTTAATAGAAATAAATATTATATAAATAGAATTTTATTTATAACATATAATTTAATTTATTATTTCTCTCTCTCTTTCTTTCTTTCTTTCTTTCTTTATTTATTTATATTATATTATATTATATTATGTTATGTTATGTTATATTATTATCATTTCTTTTCTTTTCATTTTACCATCACCATTATCAGAAAAATACCAATTTGTCCATTTCATAGAATATACATAAGTATCAAAAAGATCTACTGATGTAAAATACCGTATATCATTTTCAAACCTTTTTTTTTTTTTTATTTTAATATATATAGATATATAGATATAGATAAAGATATAGATATATAGTGAATGAAAGAAAAATATATATATATTATAATCTATCATTTTATTTAGTTAAAAAAAATTTAATATATGTTTATTTATTTATTTTTGTTTGTTCGTTTGTTTGGTTTGATAATTTACTTCCATATTGTAATATTTCCTGCTTTACTTCCTAAAGCTATTAATGATATATCATCATTATTATTATAAGGTGACCAGTCAACAGCTTTCATATTTATATATAGATATAAACAGTTAAAATATTTTATAAAATAAAAAAAAAAAAAAATGTTGTTTAATTTTTCTAAATTTAATATTTATTCTCATTAATGATAATAAGATAATATATAATTGTTATATGATATATACAAATAATTTCAATTTTATTAATATCTTCATTAGTTAAAGTATTTAAATCGAATTTATAATGTTGTTGTAGTAATTTTGTAAAATTGGTAACCTTTTTTTAATATTAATAAATATATGAAATTTTATACAATAAAAAAAAGTTAATAAATAATTAAATATTTAAAAAAAAAAAAAAAAGAAAGAAAGAAAGAAAGAAAGAAATGTAACTTTTTTTTTAAATAAAATATCTAACAAAATATATTAAAAAGAAATTTACAATTTTCCATTCTTCAATAGAAGGATTAGAATCAGCTTCGTATAATAATACTTGATTTCCCGTTGTTACCGTTATTAGCATACAGCTTTATATATTAATAATGAAAATAAAGTAAAAAAATATAATATCATTGAATAAAACATTTAATTTCTTTTTTCTTTTAATAACTTAAAAATTAAATTTCATTCATATTCAATTTTAAAAAAAAATTATTTCAATTTGAATTTATAGAATTACTGCTATTAAGTTTTTACCCTCCAAGTAATGAACATTGCAACGGTGACCAAACTGCGCAACGAAATTGATCCGTTAATTCACTAATTCGAAAGCATTGATCTTTATATTTAACAAATTTTATATACATATAATTAATTGAATATATATACATTCAATTATTTTTATTGAATTTAAAATGTATTAATTAAATATATTAATATATTTTTAGTTTTATCTTTCTTGTATGTATTTTTTGTTAATATAAAAATAATCCTTAAAATTTTTATTTTAATTTTCAAAAATGAAAAAAATTATATATATATATTAATTAATATGATTCAAAGAAATTATCTTTAATATACCTTTTATCACTTTATAATGCTTCTGATATTTAATGTTATTAGTTATTGATGTTCTATCCCATTGAGAATCTGTTATATTTTTTCTTTCTCTTGGTGTCTATATAAATAGTATTTAAAATTTTTATTATTATTACTATTATTATTATATAAAATTATAATTTATTCAATTAAAATTTCTTTAATTAAAATCATAAATTACATGTATGAAAACACCTGTTTGTGTCACAATAGCAATTTGGTTTGCACTTGATTTTAATAATGAACAAGGATAACTTGGAAGGGAATTGAAAATAAAATTAAGATCTTTGAATAAATCCATATTCTTATTATTTTTACTTCAATGACAATTTCTCAATTAAAAAAAAAAGTATTTTGAAATGTAATTCTTTTAAAAAATATTTTCTTTTCTTTTCTTTTTTTTTCATAAATAGTAATTAGTTATATAATAAAAAAAATATTTTTAATAAAATAAAATTTCAAAAAATTATTAATAAATTAAGAATACAAATTTCATAAAAAAGAAAATGCATTTAATGTTTTAAATTTTAAAATTAATTTCATGTACGATTCATTCTACCCAATTAAATATTATACTTCATTAAATATGAAATATTTCTATTTATGCGGATAAAATAATATATAAAAAAAATAACCAAAAAAAAATTTTTTTTAATTTTTTTTTTATTAAATCCATTTATCTAAATAATATAAAATATCAATTTAAATACTAAATATGAATATGAATAATAATAATTAAAATATATAGAAAAAAAAAAAAAAAAAAAAGAAAAAAGAAAAAAGAAAGAAAGAAAGAAAGAAAGAAAGAAAGAAAGAAAGAAAGAAGGAAATTATTAAAAATACCTTATACATTCTATGTTAATGGAAAAGTTAATTGCTTGGTTTAGAAAATATTAACAACAATAACAAGAACAATAGTAATAAAAAAAATTTTATAATATGAAATAATAAAAAAAAATCGTATTTCACAATAAATAAAAAAAAATAAAAATTACTTTATATTTTTAATTTTACATGATTTTATTTTATTTTATTAGTATTTTGATATTTTGATTATAAAATATATAAAGTTTAAATTTTGCTGAATTATTTTGTTTTCTTTTTATTATTATTATTATTGTTATTATTATTTTATTTTATTTTATTATTATTATTATTAGTAGTGTGTAATAGTAGTGTTAGTATTAGTATTTATATTTGTAGTAGTATTATTATTACGATTAAATATTATTTAAAAGTTTTGTTAATTTAGAATTATTTATTATTTATTAATTTATTATTATTTACTAATTATATTAAATAAAATAGTTTTTTCTTTTTTTTTTTTTTTTTTTTTTTTTAATTATATATTTATATTAATTATATCTAATATTCTGTTAATTTTAACAGATTTATTTTCTCTCTATTATATAAAATATTTTTACTTTATTAAAACAACTTTTAATTAATAATTATTTTATATTTTATATATAATTATATATAATTTATATAAACTTATTTAGTCATTATATTATCTTGTAGTTCATTTCATTATATATTAATAATTTATTATTAATATAATATATATAATGAATTTTAGGGATTTATAATTATTTTATTTATTATTTTTTAATATTCTTTATTGTAATTATTTTTTATTAATGGTGTTAAAAATTAAAAATAAAAATTATTATTAAATATTTCATTTTTTAAAAAATTATAAAATATTTCATATTTAAAAAAAAAAGAGAGAGAGAAAACAAATAAGTGTAAAAAAAAAAGGCAAAAAATTACCTTTTTTACTTATTTTTTTTTCTTTATTATTATTAAATTTGTTCTTAAAGGAATTATTTTTTTTTTAAAAAAAAAAAAAAAAAAATATGTTATATTTGATTAAAGAAAAAAAATCGTTATTTTTGATTAAGAAAAAATTATAAATAAATATATATTTACTATTATAAATTTAATCTTTTCTTTTTTTCTTTTTCTTCTTTTTTTATTTTTTTTTTCTTTTTTTTTTTTTTTTTTTTATTAAAAAAAAATAATTTTTTTTGTTTTTTAACTATATATATGAAAATATAATTCAATTAATGAAAAATTAAAAATATATATATTTATCTTTTATTAGCATTTTAAAAATATATAAAGTTTCAATTGCAAAAAATAAATTTACTTTTAATTATAACTCTATTTATAATTAATTTATTCATCATCTTCATCATCTTCTTCACTACTTTCTTCTTCAGCTTCTCTTAACCAATTTAAGAATGGAGTAGCTTGTTTTCTGATTTCCTTACTTTTAGCCTTGTCAACATACTTCTTAGAAGCCTTTTCACCCCAAGCCAATAATACATCTTCTTCTAAAATATCTTCATCATAAAATGCCTTTAAAATAAAGGCAACCTTTGGAAGAAGTTTATCATTTTGATCAACTAAACGTTCAATACCACCTAAAGTAGCTTTTTGACATTTTTCATTCTTAACAAAGTTTCTTAATAATTCAGCTCTTTCACCAACTTCTTCTAAAATATCTTCATCAAATAAGACTTGAACTAAGACAGTACAAACCTTATCATTACGTAAACCAAGTTCACGAGCCTTCTTAATAATTTCCTTGTCAGAACGTTCATCTTCTTCAATAAAATCAGCAAATTCATCAATTGGATCCTTTTCATCTTCATCATCATTATCATCATCATCAGCCATGTTTATAGCAAGTTTAGCAACAGCTCCATTAATTTCTTTCATACGTTCAGCAACAGCTTCTGGACTAGTATCGACACACCAATCATCATCGTCATCTTCTTCAACATTCTTCTTCTTCTTAGATGATTTTGGTACTTCAATGATCTCTTCTTCAGCTCTTAAAGAATCTTCATCTCCAGAATTGATTGAAGCACTGTCAGGTGGAGTTGGAATAGTAGCTTCACTAGCTGAATTATTTTCAGATTTACTACTATTTTTCTTTGAAGCTTTTTTAGCTTTCTTTGATTGAGTAGGTGGGTGTTTCATGATAAATGCAGTTAATTTGTGTTTATGATCAACTTCACTTCTCTTACCACATGCCTTGCAATCTCTAATAATTCCACTTTTGTTGATAATTAAATCAGTTTCTGGGTTTTTACAGTGAGCACATAAAACAAACTTATCAATGAAGCCATCAAGTAAATCTTGTAACTTTTTGCTTTCATGTTGACCATTAATGATATATCTGTCATTTTTTTCTTCACATTTAACTTGAGCACCTAATTCAAAACCAAAATATTTAGTTGGATAAGTTGGTGGTCTACTGAGTGCCTTAGCAATATCTGACATATTTGGAATGACAGTCTTGATACCATTACCTTTACCTTCGATTTTGGCAACAATTTTTGGCATCTTATATCTATAGAAAGAATCTTTAATATCTCTTCTAATATTGATAGACATCTTGTTTATTATTTCTTTGATTAATTAAATACAGGGTGAAAATATATTTACGGGGTGATTATTATTATTAAAATTATTATTTAAAACAAATTGATTAATATTATTATTAATTAAAAAGTAAGTTAACAAGGATTTCAAATTTCAATATTTTTAAAATGTTCATATAAAAGTTTTTGTCGATTGGATTTATAAAATGGTGATGTAGATTTGTCTTGGACGTTGAAGAATTCAAACATGTATAGTATTTTTTTTTTATATTCTTTTAAATATATAATTGAAATATATTTTTTCGAAATAAAATTTAAGAAAAAATAATACTTGTAAATCTGTATTTAAAAATTATATATATAATATTCAATAAATTGTTAATATAGATCGTTTAGTTAAAAGATATTAATAATAATATTACATAATATTTAATAATTCTTTAATAAAATTATTTCTATCAAAAAAAGTAACATCTAATATTATTATATTCTTTTAATTATATTTATTATAAATAAGTCTCAACTTTTTTCTTATTTTTCATTCAACGTTTTATATAATATTTCTTTAAATTCTATTACTTTTACTTTTTTATATTTCATTTCATTTTTTATTTTTTATTCTGAATTTTTTATATGTTATTTTAAATTATTCATTTTATCCTATTATTTTATATTTATATTATTTACATTCTTTAAATATTTCTAATCCTTTTATTTTATAATCACATTCTTTCTATCTTATTATTTTATATAATTACATGCTTAAAATATTCTTTCAATATAAAAAGTTATTTATTATTTATTATAATACTAATTTCAATCACTTAATTTATATAATAGATTATAAATATATTTATAAATTTTTTTATGAATTAATATATTTTATTTATTTTTTATCTTTCTTTAAAACTATTTTATAAAATATATAATATCTTTAATGAAACATTTTACAATAATAAAATATATATCTTTAATTAAACAATTTTCATTAATAATAAAAATATCTAACTTCATAAAATACTATTTAAGTTTTTATTAATATTAAATGTTATTAATACTATATTTACATTATTAATACAAATTTAGTCAATTATAGACAATATTATTTCTTTTAAATATCTTATTCGGAATAAGCGAAAAAAATATATAAAGAGAGATAAATCTAATTAGATATAATAAAAAAAAAAAAAAAAAAGAAAAAAAATCACTATCGATGGAAAAAGTTATCTTTTATATAAAAATTTTTCTGTAATAAAAAAATTAATTTAATTATATAATTATAAAGACAAAATATATTGTATATATAAATAATATATAATAATTTTATTTAAATAAATATAAATATTTATTAATATAACTATCATAATCTAAAAAGCTTTTTTTTTTTTTTTTATTTTCAATTTCAATTCCAAAAAATTTAATTTCAATTGTTATTCAATTAAATTAGAGTTTAATATGAATTTTTTATATTAGTTTTTATATACTTTAATATATTTTAAATTAATTATAATACATATAATAATAAACTTAATATATTAAACTATGTAATGATTACTTTAAATATTTTTTAATTCTTTACTGTTTTTTTTTTTTTTTTTTTTTTTTTTTCGTTCTTTTTTTATTTAGAACTTTGCCAATTATAAAAAAAAAATAATAATAATTCTAAATAATAAATAATATATAGTTAATAATAAATAATAAATAATAATTAATAAATATATAAAATAATAAATAATAAATAATAATAAAATAGTTTATATTTATAATTATTAATAATAAAATTTTTTTAATAATTGATTATATAGAATATAAAACAAAGATAATTAATAGTATCATATTATAATCCAATTATTATTTAAATATATTATATTTTAATATATGGAGAAAGTATATTTGTGTTAAGTAACCAATCATTTTCAAACATAAACTTATATAAACCATTAAATTTATTGAATTGGAATAAGCCCAAATAAATATATATAATCAAAGTCAAAAAAAAGTTTTTATAAGCTGTTTATTTATTTTTTTAAATAAATGAATGAATAAATAATAATTAAATAAATATTTTGTATAGAATAAGCTACATTTATTAATAAATAAAGTTATGCATTAACTCACCATATAAAAATAAGCACATAAAAAAGTCAAAATTTTATTAATATATATATATATGATACAAAATTTATTGCTTTAATATATAAAATTATTGATAATATATTATATATATATAAATAAATGTTTATTGTTTTATCTATTATTCTTTTATTTTTTACCTTTTCATTTAACTTTTATATTTTTTATTTTTATAATAAATTATTTATAATAATTATTTTTTAATAATTATAATTATATACTCTATTAAGAGTCAGTTAATATTTGGTTTTCATAACTTCATTATATATTAATATATTTTATAATATAAACAACTATAAAAAATTCAATAATTTATTGTATTTATTCATTTTATATTTATTTATCCTATTGTTAATATATTTATCTGTTTATTTTTTTATTAAATAAATATATGAAATGTAAGAATATTATTGAAACGTAATGTATTAAATATTTTCATATGCCACAATATATTAATATTAATTGATATAAAGTATAAATTTTTATTTATTTATTTATTTATTGTTAAAAGAACTGTTAAATGTATTAAAATATAATGTATAAAATTTAATATATAAGCCACAATGTATTAATATAAAATCATGTATTTATATATTTTAAAATTTGTAACTGTTCATAATAAAATATATTAATAAACTAAATAACTATTAACATTTATTTATTTATTTATTTATTTATTTATTTATTTATTTATTTATTTATTTATTTATTTATTTACTTAAATCATTCAAAATTTATGATTTTATTTTAATTACATAAATAATAAATCATAAATAATATATTTGATTATGGTTATTACATAATTTTTTTTATAGAATACAAATTAATATATTAATAATATTTTTTACAATTTATTAATTGTTATTTCCATTAAAAAAGTGACAAAAATTATGAAATATAGTTTAAATTATTTTAATAAATTATAAAATAAAAAAAAAAAAAAAAAAAAAAAAAAAAAAACTTTTTTTAAATGGAGCATTAATTTTAAAAAAATAAAATAAAGTAAATGAAAGGACATTTAACAATATTGTTTAAATTATATAATAAAATTTATTTATTATATACATATACTTAATTCAATATTCATTTTGCTTATAAAATATACATTCTAAAATATAAATATTAAATATTAATAAAAATTTTGAATGCTATATTTTATATGACTTTATACTTATAAAATATAATATAATTACATTTGAAATTTAAAATAGAATACTTCACGGTCTTTAATGTATTTTTTTATAAAGTTTAATTATTGTGTAAAAGTTACTATTCCCTTTTACTTTATTAATTAAAAGAAATAATATTATATTTATAGTTTAATTTATAAATATAATATTTTATGGTCTTTAATATATTTCTTTATATAATTTAATTATTATGTAAAAGTTACTTTTTTATTATTATTAATATCTAATAATTGAATAAAAATATATTATTTTATTTTAAAAAAATCAAAAATTAATATATCTTTGAATTAACAATACTTTTAGTTTATAACAATTTTCATTTACTATTTATAAGAATATATATAAAGTATATGTATATTAAACACTTTTTACAAAATATACAGAGTTTTTTTTTTTTTTAATACAAGCTTAAACCATTGATATATAATATTTTTATATATCAATGAAAAAATGATATTCTTTAAATGCATTTTATAATAATTTTAATTATTTAAATTTTATACTTTTTCCCAACAATACAAATACTTTTGTTATTACATTTTTATTAAATTTAAGAAAAAGGTTTCTTTAATTATCTATCTATTAAAATATGTTTTTTGAAATTATTATTATCTTTAGTAATTTACATAAAAAAAAATATTAGATCTATTACAAACATATCTATTAAAATTTATAAATGTTGTTTATTAAAATTTATAAATATTTTAATTATATTAATTGGAATATTATTGTTAATATATCAATAATATTTTATTTAAAAATAATTAATATCTGGTTCATAATGAAATAGTCTACGTGACAATATCGTTTCTAATTTATTAGAAGGTGGTTATTTAATTATTATTTGTAATAATATCAAGGATATTTAATTATTATTTGTAATAATATCAAGGATATTTAATTATTGTTTATAATAATATCAAGATATAATGATTCATAAATATTTTTTTATACATACTATATAAATAATTCTGATAAAACTATATAGCTATTAAAATTATATGTAACAATAAAAAATATAAAAAATTTTCTATAAGAAATTAATAAATATTATAAATATATATTATTTCAGATTCTCCAACAATAAATTTCTATAATAATTTCAATACAAATTTTATTAATGTATTTTTCCTCCATCTTACTGCTTCACATTGGGGAAGACCATACCCCGGATTAAGCAAAAAAAAAAAAAAAAAAAAAAATTTTCCTCCAATTTAATTTTTAAAAGAAATAATATTATATAATATTATATAGCAACCAAAAAGATTAGGACAAGAACAATAAAAATGCTTGAATTATTTTATTATATGAAAAATTACTATATTATATATATATATCATAAACATACTATAATAAATAGTAATTTTATTAATATAATAATATTTTATTGTTAATAAAATAAAATATATATATGATAATATTTATTTTAATAAGAGCATGTAACAATATTGACTATGAATATTGTTAATAAATTTATTATTTTTTAGAAATATTTTATAATTGAAATATATAAAAAAAAAAGTCTATCAATTATATATAATTTATCTTTTAATATATGTAAAGTATAAAGTCAATTAAGAAAAATTATATTTATATATTTTAGTGCTTTATCTAATACTAGCACAAGAAGCATAATAAAGTTTACTCTTTTATCCAAATATAATTTTTAACAAATTTTAAGTGATAATAAAATAAAATACTAAAAAAAAAATTATAAATTAAAATATATATGAATATAAAATAAAAACTCATTAATAATTTAATAAAATAAAAATAAAAATAAGAATAAAATTAGAAATAAAAAATAATAATAATAATATATAGAGTTTTTTTTTTTTTTATTTTTATTAGTTTTTGGAAAAATTAAATTTTTAACTTTATTCAATTGTTCCAAAAGCTTATAAAAAATAATAATAATTATCCTAGTAATTTGAATAAATTATTATAAATATATATATTACATATTATATTATTATAACTATTATTATTATAATATCACTTTATTGTTAAAAATATAGAAAAAATACATTGTAAAAATATTGAAAATAGTGGATCAATAAATAAAATATGAACTAATCAGTTTTTATATACTTTTTCATAATATAGTATATATATAATATATTTTATCTCTTTTTAATTCTAAAAATTAATATTGAAATTTAACAAGGAAAAGAAAACAAAAAATTGTAAAACAAAAAAAAAGAAAAAGAAAAAAGAAAAAAGAAAAAAGAAAAAAGAAAAAAGAAAAAAGAAAATATATAATAATAATAATAATAATAATAATAATAATAATAATAATAATAATAATAATAATAATAATAATAATAATAATAGTTAAAATAGGGATAATTTAGGATAATTTAAGATTAGTTATTATACTTTGTTTTACTAAATATTACACAAAAAAAATGTCGTTTAATAATGAGGGAATTCCACTAAATGATGCAGAAATGAGACCAAGAGATTCCTTTAATAATTTCGATACGAAACAAAGGGATTCATTTATCAATGATGCTAAATCTAGAGATTCAATTATGAATATAGCAGGGAATAATTCAACAAGAGATTCTTTAATAAAAAATTTACATGAACACTTTTTATTCAAAAATGTTGATCAAGAATTTCTCGAATCTTTAGTGAATGAAATGCATATTCGTTTATTCAATAAAAATGATAATATTATAGTAAAAGGAGAAGTTGGTAGAGCATTGTTTTTTATTTTAAAAGGAGAGGTTTCAGTAATTTCCGATGATGGTAAAATATTGAATATGTTATAAAATAAAATTATATTATATATATAATATAATATATATTTTTTATTTTTTTTTCGGTTGTTATCTTTTTTTCTGTTTTTTATTCTTTTTTTTTTATATATTGATAATTTATAACGATTAATAATAATATTAAATATATAATATTTGTCTCATATGTCATTTTTATATATAATAAAATAAAAAGTGTGGATAGTTTTTTTATATTTAATATATATGGAAACTCTTCCAAATTTTAATTTATTTTGTTTATTTTTTTACTAATTATCTTTTATTTTAATATATTGTTAAATACAATTAACTAAATAATATATGCAATGAAAAAATTATCAAAAAATTAAAAATTAATCTATAAATATTTTATTTTGAATATCATATCTTAATATGAAATTATTCAAAATATTAAATGAAAATATAGGTGAAGATATTTTAAATGTTATGGGTGAACAGTCTTTCTTTGGAGAAATTGGTGTATTATTTTCAGTACCAAGGTTAACAAATAAATGATAAATAAATGACAAATAATAAATAATAAATAATAAATAATAAATATTAATAATATTTATCACATTCTTATGAGTTAAAAAATGATATTTTTATGAAAATTTTAAATAATTAATCATAATTTATTGATTATAATAATAATAAAAAAAAAAGAATTATATTAATTTTTCGATTTTTTACAAATATTAATTAATTCAATATAAAATTTATATTATTATTATTATATCAATATCATATATAATATTTCATTAATATTTTTATTATATAGAACTGCTACATGTTTTGCTAGTAAAAAGTCTATCATTTTAACTTTAACAAAAGAAAATTTAAAAAAATTATTAGAAAATTATCCTTCAGTAGCACAAGAAATTGCTTTAATTGCCGAAGAAAGATTTTCTTCTTTTGTTAAAAGTCAAGATGCTGAAATTAAATATGAATTTGGTGAAGAATTAAGTCTTGGTATTTCAAGAGATCAAATTAAAAATGTATGATTCTTATTTTATTATTATTATTATTATTATTATTATTATTATTATTATTATTATTATTATTATTATTATTATTATTATTATTATTATTATTATTATTATTATTATTATTATTATTATTATTATTATTATTATTATTATTATTATTATTATTATTATTATTATTATTATTATTATTATTATTATTATTATTATTATTATTATTATTATTATTATTATTATTATTATTATTATTATTATTATTATTATTATTATTATTATTATTATTATTATTATTATTATTATTATTATTATTTTTATTGCAACGTTATTCTAATTATAAAATTAAATAAAAATAATAATATATTAAATAAATATATATATATATATATTAAATATATAATATATAATCTAATTGAATCATCATTTTAAATTATAATATAATTCAAATGATAAAATTCAAACTAAACTTTTTCATATAGGTTCCAATTTTCAGAGATTGTGAAGTTGGTTTTTTACATATGTTAGCTATGAATGTTCAACCTGTTCAATATTTCCAAGGAGATTTAGTAGTTAAAAAGGGAGATATAGCTAATGAAATGTTTTTCATTGTTCGAGGTACAGCAGAAGTTTTTAATGAAGTTGATGGTACAGTTTATGCTGAACTTACAACACCATCCTTTTTTGGAGAAGTTGGTTTATTTTTTGAAATGAAAAGAACAGCATCTGTAAGAGTTTCATCAAGTGTTATGGATGTTTTCCAATTAACAAAAAATAAATTAGATGAAGTACTCAAAAAATATCCAGAAGTTTCAGAAAAAATTAAAGCAGAAGCTCAAGTTAGATTTAAATATAATGAAGCAAGAGAAAAAGCAAAATTAGATAATAAACAAGAAGCTGAAACGGAAGTTGAAATTGTTAGAGAAAAATTGAAAGTGGTAAGTATAAAAAAACATATTATTTAAAATTATAAAACTTTTTTTCTAAAATGATATAAAAAATATTAATATAAAAATAAAAATAAAAATAAAAAATAATATATAAGGATAAAGATAAAATAAACATATTTATAAATAAAATAAATGAACTAATAAATAAAATATTCATATTATATAATAATTTATTATATTTTTTTTCTTAAATCAATATATATGTGAATAATATAATATAAAAAATTATTAAGGTTCCATTATTTCAACAATGTGATACAGGTTTTCTTCATCAATTAGCACTTTCAATGAAACTTTGCATATTTGAACAAAATCAACTTATTATTCGTAGGGGTGATGTAGCTAATAGTATGTTTTTCATTATTTCTGGTGAAGTACAAGTTGAATCAGATGATGGTAGTAAAGTTTATGCAGAAATGGGTCAAAATTCATTCTTTGGTGAAGTCGCTCTTTTCTATGATATTAGAAGAACTGCTAATATTAGAGCAAAAAGTCAATGTACTGTTATGGAATTATATAAAGATGGTAAATTATCTGATATAAAATAAAATGAAGTTTAAAAGAATATATATAAATTTGAATAGTATTATTTTTTATAAAAAAATGAAAGAAATAATTACTTAATTAATATGAATTATAAAAATGAATTAATAATATCTTTTTTTTTATTTTTCTCTATTTTTTAAAAAAAATTTTTACAGTTCTTGATAAATTACTTAAGAAATATCAAGATATTGAAAATAAAATGAAAGCTATTGCTAAAGAAAATTATGATTTATTCCAAAAAAGAGAGCAAGAAATTAAAATTGCTAGTAGTAAAGGTGGAGAATCAGATGGATCAGCTTATAATGTTGAAGCAACAGTATTCTATTTAGAAAGAGTACCATTATTTAAAAAATGTACTAAATCATTCTTTAATTCATTAGCATTACATACTTCAATTAAATCTTATCAAAAAGGTGAAAATATTATTAAAAAGGGTGATGTAGCCAATGAAATGTATATTATTATTAATGGTAAAGTACAAGTTGTATCAGAGGATGGTTCTAAAACATTTGATTCAATGAAAGCAGGTGCATTCTTTGGTGAAGGTAAAATAATTTCATTAAAATAATTATACTAATAAAATGGAATTTAAAATTATTAGTTTTTTTTTTTTTTTTGTTAATTGATAAATCAAAAAAAATATTATAATTATATTAAAATCATTTAATATATGTATAAATATATATATATATAATATATATTAAATTATATATTAAATTATATATTCAATTATATATTAAATTATTTTTCTTTGATAAATTCAAATTTATATTAATACTTGGAAACTATAAAATAATAATAATAATTATTTATAATAATAATAAAGTTGGTATTGTCAATAATGTACCAAGAACAGCAACTATTGTTGCTGCAACAAATGTTGATTTAATTGTTTTATCAAAAACAAGTTTAGATGAAGTCGTTAAGAAATATCCAGAATGCCATAAAATTATTTTATTAGAAGCAGATAAAAAATACAAAATAATTCAAAAAAGAGTGGAAAAAGATAATAAAAAAAAAAATAAATTAGCTAAAAAAGAATCATTGAAGAAAAAAAGAAGTGTTACAAAGGATAAATCGGTAAATATATATATATATATATTATTATTATTATAATTATTATTATTATTATTATTATTATTATTATTATTATTATTATTATTATTATTATTATTATTATTATTATTATTATTATTATTATTATTATTATTATTATTATTATTATTATTATTATTATTATTATTATTATTATTATTATTATTATTATTATTATTATTATTATTATTATTATTATTATTATTATTATATATAATAATAATTAATTATTTATAATATATATCATACTATAATTCTCATGTTAAATAATTGTTTATTACTTTTGATCATAAAATATAAATCAGAAATTTTCATTAAATAGAATATTAGTATCATTTAAACGACATTTCAATTCATCAAGTCAACAAAATAATTTGAAAATGCAACTTTTATGTAATCATAAAAATTCACCCTATCCTAGTTTCTATAATCTTGATGAATTACAAAAAGTAACTAATATTACCCAATTAACTTGTCCATATTTCTTAAATATATTAAGATATCTTCCTATAAGAGATTGGTTTAAATTACGTTGTGTATGTAAAAAATGGAATTATATTATGAAAAATCCATTATTTTGGGTAGATGTTGATTTTTCTTCATTATATAATCAATTATCTCATAAATCTATAAGTGATGCATTATTTGCTTGTAGTAATACTACAAGCTTAAATTTAAGAGGTTGTTGGAGATTAATAAATGAAGATTTATTAACTGTGGCACAAATGTGTCCTCGTTTAGTTTCTTTAAATCTTTCTAACTGTTGGTCTATCAGTGACCAAGGTATTGCTTTTGTTGCACAAAAATGTACTCGTTTGAAGAGTCTTAATATGTCTTTTTGTAGTCAAGTTAAAGGTGTTTGTTTTGCTAATCATCAAATGGGTGTATTAAATAGTATAGATATATCTTATTGTAAACAAATTGGCAATGAATGTCTAGAACAATTATTAGCAAAAGCCCCAGAATTACAAGAAATAAAATTTAGAAGATGTAATAGGTAAATAATAAAAATATTATTATTATTATTATTTTATTATTATTATTATTATTATTATTATTATTATTATTATTATTATTATTATTATTATTATTATTATTATTATTATTATTATTATTATTATTTATTATTATTATTATTATTATTATTATTATTATTATTATTATTATTATTATTATTATTATTATTATTATTATTATTATTATTATTATTATTATTATTATTATTATTATTATTATTATTATTATTATTATTATTATTATTATTATTATTATTATTATTATTATTATTATTATTATTATTATTATTATTATTATTATTATTATTATTATTATTATTATTATTATTATTATTATTATTATTATTATTATTATTATTATTATTATTATTATTTATTATTATTATTATTATTATTATTATTATTATTATTATTATTATTATTATTATTATTATTATTATTATTATTATTATTATTATTATTATTATTATTATTATTATTATTATTATTATTATTATTATTATTATTATTATTCATTTATTATATATATATATTTAAATATAATTAAAATTATCTATTACTTTTTGTTATCATATATGTAAATAATATATGAAATAGAATTACTGATTTCGGAATATTTTTAGTCGCACGTCATTGTAGACGTATTCGAACTATTGAACTATCAGACTGTGATCAAATTACTAATAAATGCCTTAAATGGCTTTCTAATAATAGTACAAATTTAAGAAATTTAGATTTAACTTTCTGTAAACATATTACAAATTCTGGTATTTATGATTTAAGTTTAGGTAACCAAGAATTTGAATCTTTAATACTCTCTCATTGTTCTAGTTTATCAGATACAGCAATACTTTGTCTTCATAAAAGTATATCTAAATTAAAAAGGCTTTCTATAAGAGGATGTGTTAAAATGACGGATAGAGTAGCTTTCCATGTAGCTGACAATTGTCCTCATCTTCAATGGATTGATTTATCAAATTGTCCAAGTATCAGTATAGCATCTAAAAATAAATTAATAGAGAAATTACCAAAACTTGTTATTATTATGGATAGTTTCCCTAATAAAAATAAACCTAGTACTATTAATTTCGGACTTAATAATGATGATGTATCACCAACAGAAATGCAAAAAAGAATACCACGAGAAGTATCAAAAGAAGAATTCTATACATTAATGTTAAGTAAGAAACTTGCCACTAATCTTATTAATAGTTTCTCTACTGAGTATATTTCAACTAAATTCCCAAGTGAACCTGTTACTAAAAATATGAATGATAACGAGCCTGCACCTACTAAATTATCTGGAGTACAAAATCTTGAATTATTTGGTGATGAAGGTTTTAGTAATAATTTATTACCCGGAAAGAATTCAAGAATAACAGAATTTTCATTTTCATAAATCAATAATTATACTATAAGAAGAGGAAAAAAACTTTTTTTTTTAGAATTTATCTTAATATATAAAACTTCATATTAATTTATATTACAATAATAATTTTTAATAATTTAATAATATTTGATTAATAAATTAATATTATAAAATATATGTATTTAAAGTTAAAAATGCTTATAATAATTATAGAAAAAAGATTAAATGTTTTATTCAATAATATTTTAATGTATAATCTATAATAATAATAATAATAATAATAATAATTTAATACTAATTAAATATAGATATTTAACATTAACAATGAATTTCAAAAAAAAAAAAAAAAAAAAAAAAAAAAAAAGATATCATTATAATAAAAATAATTTAGAATTGATATGTTGATATTTATGTAAATGTATTGAAGATATATATTGAAATGAACGTTAATTAAATAATATTATATTATAATAAATTATATGTTTAAAAATATTTTTTTACATTAATTTACATTATTTAATAGTATTCTATCTATATTATATTATATTATGATTATTATAATTATATTAGTTTTTTCTAAATTTATTTCCTTAATTTTTTTTTTTTTTTAATTACTTTAATCTTCATCCATATCAAAATGTAATACATCCGCATCAAGGTCCTTATCTCCTGCTTTCCAACCCTCTTCTGGTTCTAATTCATCAAGTGTAGAAATTGATACAACACCCTTATGTATATTCTTTCTAGTATCTAAATTTTTTAATCAAATATTTTACAAAAACAATTAATATATTATATATTTAAATATAAAGTAGATATATATATTTACTTGAATGAAGTATAACATTTCTACAATTTCTTGTAAGACAATTTTTAGCCAATGCTTGGTTTAATCCAAATATTGATGATCTATAAAATATATAACAATAATTTTAATATTTAAAAAAATTAATGAAAAAAATTAAATAAAATATAAATATTATATTATATATTAAAAGTAATAGTAATAATAATAATCTTACAAATTAATAACATCATATGGTCCTCTAATTTCTAATGCTTTTTGTGCTTCGCTTGATATTATAATATTTTTCCCTCTTGTAACTCTAACTAAATTAGCTGCATTAGATATAAGATGTTTTCTTGCACTGATATCTATTATTATTTTCATAATCAATTAAATTATCAGAATTAATAATTATTATATAAATTAATAAATATATATTATATATTAAATATTATTAAATATTATATATATATTTATTTAATAAAATGAAATCCAAAATTATATGCTTCTATTGAAGTATAATATATATACCTCTTAATGATGCACCATATGAAATTTCAAAATGAATACCACGTTCAATAGCAAGATTAACCATTGGCAATTTTAAATAAAATGGTAATCTTGTAGAAAAATCCAATGAGATTATATCAATATCCAATACAGAACATGCAACTTGAAATATTTTTTCATTTTGTGGTTGAACAGCAATAATATCATAAGAAGAAATCGTTTCATTATTAGAATTCTTATATATAATGAAATATGTATATAAAATTAAATAATGTTAGAAAAGATGTTAAACTTTTTTTATTAAGAATATTAAAATTTAATATCATTATTAATAGTTACTAATGCATAATTTTGGCTAGCATCATTAATAATTATTGTCAATCTTGAATATTGTTTAATATCTTTTTTATTATCTGAAGTATCAATTGGTATATGTTGTATAGAATTTTTCTAATAATTAATAAAAATAAATTACAAATAAATATTATTATGAAAAATAAAATAATAATATTGATAATACATTTTTATTTATAATAAATTTATATTATTTAATAATTTATATTATTTAATAATTTATATTATTTAATATAATAAATCTTACACCACTAGTTGGGATTTTTCCTGAAATAGTATTATTAAAAGCAATAGCTTCATATCCAACTACAAAAAAAATATCAGAGTATGAAAAAATAAAACATTAAATGAAATTTTAAAATTATATAGAAATGTATTAGAAATTTAATTTTATTTATTTTTTTTTTTTTTTTAAATATTTAAAATTATATAAATTCTATATTAAATTTTTATGAATAAATATTTTATAATAATTTTATAATTTAAAAATTTACATTTTTGAAGCATATTCAATATTTTCTTTAAATTTATTAATGATTCTTCATTAATTTTTCCATTTGCTTGAGCAGGATAAGGAATATTAAAATCACAAAACATTTTATTAATATTATTATTATCGCTATTATTGTTATTGTTTTTATTATTTAAAAAAATATTTTTATAAGTAGAAATATTATATATATATTTTTTCCTTAAAAATAAATTGACTAAAAAAATAATAAAGTTAACTTTTAGGTATAATACTTTATCAATAATCAATTATTAATAGTTTGTATAATAAAAAAAAATATTATTATTATATAATAATATAATATTTGATTAATTTAAATGATGATTGGATAATAAAATATATAAAAGATATATATATATCTTAATACTTAAGTTAGTAAAGTAAAAAATTTTTTACATTTCATACAAGTACAAAAATAATTTAATATAATAAATTTTTTAAAAAATTAATAAAAAATTATTATATATATATAATTTTATTGTAATTGTTTTTCTTTATTATTATTTTTTTATAATAATAATTATTTTTACAATGATAATTATAATTATGTATAATTATGTTTCTTTTTATTATTAATTATTTATTAACTAATTAAGTAATTTAAAAAAAAAAAATATATGTTAAACAAAATAAGATATATATAAAATAAAAAAGAATAATAAAAAAAAAAAAAATATTTTATGAAAATAATTTAAAAAACAATATAAAAATATAACTCTTTATAAAATATTACGTATAAAATTATATTATAAATTATATAGTTAAAAATAACAAATAATAAAAAAAAAGTCAAAGAAATATTTAATTATTTTATTATTAAATATTTAAAATCAAATAAAACAAATAACTGTTAAATAAAGAAAAAAATATTTTTTATATTAAAAAAGGTATTTAGTTATTTTAATAATCATTTTCTTCATCATCGTCCTCTTCATCTTCATCATAATCATTTTCAATATCTATATCTTTATAATCTTCATCATCTTCTGAACGCTTTTGTTTTTTTCTTGATGGAGGTTGTTCTATTGAATCTATAATTTCGTCATTTGGTTCATTCTTTTCATTATTATCAGTTTTTTCATTTTTACTTTCTTCTACTGTATTTTCTTTCTTTTCTGTATTACTTAATTTATTTGCAGGACTAATTGACGGAGTATTATTATTATCAGTTGTATTTATATTTTGATTTGTTATATCTGAACTTGGAGTATCATCAGATGGAGCAGGACGCTAAATATAATAATAAATAATTAATTAATTAATTAAATTAATATAAAAATAGGTTAAATTTTATAACTATATATTTACTAATATAATAAAAATATTAATAAAAAAAAAAAAATAATGATTTTTACCTTTAAAGAATTTATATTACTTTCATTAGCTTTTAATTGTTCTAAATATTTTTGTTCTTCTAATCTATCTTCATCCGTTATAATTAATTTTTGATCCTTATATAATTCATTTAATTTAAGATCCATGTCTTTTTCCATTTCGATTGAATCAATATACACCCACGATCCTTCTTGATTATATTTTCTTGCGTTACCGAACATTAATCTAAAGTCGTTAATAAAATCTTGTACAGTATCATAATACGTTGAATGAATTCTTGTCTTTTTTTTTATAAAAATAATAATAGTTATATATATATATGTGGTATTACAATAATAAATGTTTAATAAAAATTAAATAAATAAATAAATATAAAAATATTATATTATTATTTAAATTAATATATTTTATAATTTAATGGATATTAATAAATAAATAAGAATAAATACATTAATAATGTCTAGAGCTATTGGCTTTTCAATTAAAACATAATAATCAGGATATAATTTCTTTGATGGAATTTCCAAGAATAATTCACATCTACGACGACCGCTATATATTTTATAAAATAAAAAATTATTAATAATAATTACAGTTGTAAAAAAAAAATGCATTTCTATAATATATTATAAATATTTTTATTATTTATTTATAGTTATTTATTTATTCATTTATAAAACTTACTCTTCTGTTTTACAATTTTCAACTTGTTTATAACAAGCTTCAAAAAGACGTGTCATCGCTAATCTTTCAGCTTTACCTACTTTATCAGGTTTCGTTCTGTCAACATTCGCATTCATATCTGCCTTCTTTCTTTTTTTATATGAATCCTCCATTAGATTAGCTTTACGTCTTCCACGACCACGTCTTGGTTTCTCTATAACAGCTGCTTCATTAGAAGATAAACCATCACCAGCTATACTAGAAGTTGTCGATATAGAAGATAACGGTGTATGAGCTCCTTCACCATCAATAGAATCACGTAAACTGCTTGAACGATTAGACAATGAACCCCTACTACGATTTTTACTTGGTCTACCTCTCTTTTTATGCTTTACTTCACCTATATTTAAGCCTACGCCTGGATCAGTGTCAGGAGTAGCAATAGATAGATTATCACTTTGATTTGTTTCTACATCTGAGATTTCATTAGTAGTAGTATCAGAATCTTGATGTTGTTGTTGCTGTTGTTTCTGTAATTTTAATAACTTTTTAGCTTTTCTTTCTGCGCGTCTTTGACGTTGTAATCTCTTACGCTCAATTACTTCTTCTAAGTCCTCATTTTCAACAGCTTGTAACCACTGTTCTTCATTAAGACCATCATCATAATGAACTTCTTTACGAACACGCTGACCACGTCCATAATCCATTTTTTCTTCTTTCTTTTGAACCTCTTCTTCATCCATAGTATATACTTTTGGTAATTCCCATTCCTGTATTAAACGATCAGGTAAAGGTCCTTCATGACCTGTTGATTTCCAAAGTTCAGTTTCATGTTGAATTCTTTCTTGATCCATTTGACGGAAAATCTCCATTTCTTCATCATTTCTATGAATAATATCGTTAAGATCATCATCAGTCATATTTTCTTCATTTTGGACATCATTGGCTTCACCAGAAGAAGATTCAATTAATTGACGAAGTAAAGCTTCACGTTCTTGAGCAGTACTCTTATTATCAAATTTACCTGCTTGAATAACTTTACCATCAATATCTAACTTATACTGTGCTCTAGCCAAAATTTTTTCTTCAATAGAATCTGCTGTAATCAAACGTAAAATTCTTACTTCTTTTGTTTGACCAATACGGTGAGCACGATCTTGAGCTTGTAAATCTTGATGAGGATTCCAATCAGAATCAAAAATAATAACTGTATCAGCAGTTTGTAAATTCAAACCTAAACCACCAGCACGTGTACTAAGTAAGAAAATCATATATGGTGAATTTTCTGCATTAAACTTTTTTAAAAGATCTGAACGTTCCTCAGATTTAGTACTACCATCTAATCTAAGATGGCGGTAGCCTCTATACATCAAGAAATCTTCCATAATATTCATAATAGCTGTCATTTGGAAGAAAATTAATACTCTATGTTTTGTTCTTAAGAATTTTGGTAAAATTCTATCTAACAATTCAAATTTTCCCGAGGTACGATAAATTAACTCATTAGTAAGACCAGAAGGATTAATACTATTCTCAACTTCTTCAAATACAAATGGATGATTTACAATTTTTCTTAATTGCATTACTGTATTATTCAAACCTTTAATACCATGTTTACTAATATCATATAAAAAATATAAAAGATAAAAAAATTTAAATATAATAATAAATATAATTAATATATATATATAAAACATATAAATTATTATTTTGAATATCAAAATAATTCTTTATTATTATTAATATTAAACTAATAAACGATATTTACCCATCACTTGTAAATAATATACCCTTTTGTCTCATCTTTTCGTATAAACGACGTTGAAGAGCCGACATACGGCATTTAATAACCATTTCAACTTTATCAGGAAGTTCATGTTCTACATCTTTCTTTAATCTACGTAATAAGAAAGGTCTTAATACTTTATGAAGTCTTCGAATAATAAGAAGTTGTTCTTCTTCATTTAATTGAATCTTTTCTTCACCAACTTGTGTTGCAAATGGTGAATTAAACCATTCATCAAAACTTTTTACAGAATTAAAGATTTTTGGTAATAAGAAATTCAAAAGTGCCCAAAGTTCAGGTAAATTATTCTATTTAAAAATAATAATAACAATAAAATATAGTTTAATTAATAACTTATATTACAAAATTCAAAATTAAATATAATATGATAATATGATATTTAATTTATATAAAAATTATAATTCTTTAATATATAATATAATATAATATCATAGGCAAAATTCAACATAGTAATCGTTTTTAATTTTTTTTTTTTTTTTTTTTTTTTTTTTTTTTTTTTTTACTATTATAATTAAGAATTAAACATTTTAGTGATCCTCGATTAAGAAAAAATAATCTTAAGAGAATTATATATGTTTATCCTTTTAAATGAAAATAATAATAATAAAAAACAAAAAAAAATAAAAAAAAAAAAATTAAAAATAAAGATTTTTCTGTTGACACGCAAAACTTTAATCATTTTTATATTATTATTAAATATTAAAAAAATAAAAAATAATAATTATTGCAATAATAATAATTAAATTTATCATATTTTTTTCATTAATTATTACCTGTAATGGAGTACCAGTTAATATTAAACGATATCGACATTGATAATGTTGAGTCAAAACTGTGGTAAGTTTAGATTGGGCATTTTTTAAACGATGACCTTCATCAATAATAATATGTATCCATTTAATTTTTGATAAAACAGGCCTATCTTTTATAATATATTCATAAGTTGTTAATACTACATTAAAGTTTCCATGCTTAATTTCAGAATATTGGATAGCTTTACGAACTGATGGAGCTCCTTTATATACTACTTTAACAATAGATGGTGCCCATTTATCAAATTCAAGTGACCAATTTGTTAATGTAGATAATGGAACAATAATAAGGAAAGGTCCATTTTGGTGTTTCTTTTCAATTAAATGACTAATAAGAGAAATAGTTTGAATTGTTTTACCAAGACCCATTTCATCTGCAAGAATACCATTAAGTCTATTATTATATAATGATACCATCCATTGTAAACCTTTTAATTGATATTCCTTTAATGTACCACCTGTCAAGATAGATGGTTGTTCTGTAATAATTTCTTTTACTCTATGGGAAATGTTATAATAATCTGCTTTTTTATCATCATCTAATCCAAATGTATCCTCTGGTAATGGTGGTTGATCTTGACCAATTTCTTCTTGTTGAGACACTACAGCCTTGGTTAAATTTTCCAAATACTCATTAGTTTGTTGTAGAAGATAAGTAATACGTGTATCTTTAGTTTGATCAATTAATTTCAAATAGGCTTCTTCATCATCTTCCTTCAAAGCTCTCAATCTTTCTTGAGAAAGTTTAGCTAAACGTTGAGCTTCCTCATTTTCAATCTTTTTATGGAAACGTTGAACACCTAAACCTAATTTATTTGCTTTCGATTGTTGTTTATCATGCATAGATCTCATTTCACGACCATGCGATATAATACTATTCAAATAATCGGCAAAGTTTTGTCTTTCTCTCTTCTCTCTATCAATTCTTTGTTGTCTTTCCAATTTTTCAGTAATTCTAGCTTCTTTAAGTGATTGCTTTTTCATACGACGATAAGATGCTCTATCGGTATGAGTAAGGAATGTTGTAGCTCTAACCATGCCTTTCAATATTTCAGAACGTAATTTTTTTTGTTTACTTAAAAGTTTTAATGCCTTTAATTCAATAATTGCCCTTAACTTTCGATTATTATTATTACTATTATTATTATTATTATTAAATGATTGTAATTTATTATTAACTACTTGGTTATTATTGTTACTATTGTTGTTATTTTCAATTTCTTCTAAAATAGAGCTTTGATTCGAAATATTACTTGGAAGAGATTCTAATTCTTTAATTCTATATTGAATTCTAGAGTTTATTTTTCTTTCTCTTTCTTGTATCATAGAATAAACATCAACCCCTGAAGGCATTACACTTGGAATTAATATTCTATGCTGACGACTTGAATAATCACTATATTTAATTTTATTTTTTAGCATATCACGAGGATGTTTATATGGAATAGCATTACTTTTATTTTTAAGATTTTCTTGATTTTTATTTTTATAAATCTCAATAGAAGAATTAACAATTTTAGTATTAACAACATTATTTTTTAATTGTTGTTCTGATACTCTAGCCTGTTCATAATTTATTCTATTTTGATTATCAAATACTATTCTTTGTAAATTATCTGGAACAGGTTTTCCCTCTGACATCAGTTTATAAGCATATAATTGATATTTTACTTGTTGTGTTTGTTGAGGTGATATGTTTTCATTTAATTTTACATTCTTTTGAAGTTCATTTAATTGATTAAATTGTAACTTTTCTTGTTGATCTTTAAGTTGAGCTGGCGTTTGAAGTGGTGGAACTTGTGATTGAAGTGGTTGAGGTTGCTGTAATTGTGATTGGGTAGAAGTTGGAATATTATTCCCATTAACTTTTATTGAATTGGATTGATTTATTAATGTTGGTGTTGTATTATTTGAAATAGGTTTTTGTACGACTTGATTATTTTGATTCTGATTATTCATTTGAGCCATCTTTTTAAATTATGTTAGATATAAATAACATAGCATAAAATTTTTTGTAAAATAAAATAAAATAAAATAAATATATATGTATATATATATATATAATTATAATAATAAGAACAAGAATATTTTATTTTAAATGATTTATATAAAAAATGAATATAAAAATTAATTATATACATGATTTTGTTATAACAAAAAACTTTTTATACTTTTATTAAATTTTTATTATATACGTAACAATAATAAGAAAATATCTATATATAAGTTTTACCTTAGAATATCTTGCTAATATCTGACAAATTTTTATATATTCAGGATCATTTGTTTCACCTTTTGCTCTCAAGCTTTGTGCAGTCTATTGATTTAATAGATTTATTATAATTAAAGATTGATTAAAAATTTTTAATAAAAAAATAAATACTGATTTTACATTTATCTATAAACACTTTATATGTTAAAATAATAAAAGTAATATTATTATTAATAATAAAAAATTATAATTACTGTAATTAGTTGTTTGATTTGTTCAGGAGTTGGAGTTTTTTGAAGTGTAGCATTGGTGACAACAGGTGAAGCTTCTGTAGATACAGAATTATATGGTATATTTTGGTTTTTTATTTGAGGTGAAGAAAGATTAGGCACATTATTTGGCATAGGCCGTTGATTCAAAATAGGTTGTGTTTGATTATTTACTACCTTCGTTTGAAGTTGTTGTTGTGGTATAGGTTGTGGTGGTATATTTGCTGGATAGCGTAAATTATTCATTGACATTCCTAAAGCAACAGGATTAACACCCATATTTTGTATATTTGGTTGTAAAGGTTGTATATTTTGCATATTTTGCATATATTGCTGTTGTAAGATATTATTCATATTTGGTATAGCAGGATTTCCAAAATTTTGAGCATTTTGAGGTTGCAGTGTTTGAAAATTCTGCTGTGGCAGCTGTTGCATAGATGGTTTATGCTGATATATTTGCTGCATATGCTGTGCTTGATTTGAATTATACATTTTTATTTATAATAAACATATACATTAATATTTTAAAATTTATATAATGTAAATTATAAATTGCTAATCTCTCTTATAATATTAAATTGATTTTATATTATTTATATTATAAAAAAAGTTATATATTAGTATTTATTAAAATAATGAATAATAATAATAGTTAAATATCAAACAAATGTATATCAATTCTCAATAAAAACAAATTTTTATCATAAATAAATTTTTAAAAAGTTATTATATCTAATGATCAATCATATTATTGTTTAAGAAATCTGTTTTAATAAAATAGAATATAATATCCTCAATATTAATAATTAACATTTAATATATATTGTAATATTTCAAATATATTATAGTACGTTTATTTCGAAAGTAATGTAATAAAAATTATTAATATATCTTTTTATATAAAAAAACATAAATCTTAATAAATTTCATTTATAATGTTAAATTGTAATCCGTTACAATAAAAAATCTCTTTTTTTTTACTTGTTTGCTCTTTAATATAGTCGTAATTGTTTATATATGTGTGTAAATATGTTAATTAATTATATAATTAATTCATATACAAAATTATTAAATACTCTGGTTATTTTTAAAATGTAATAACAATTCACATTATTAATATTTGATGAAATAAAACAAAATTAAAGATATTTTGTTTGAAAGATTATAATCGAAATAATTACTTGATTTTTATATTATTGGACATTAATTATAATACTTATATGAAAAATATGAAAAATCTTTTACTACAAAAAGTATTATAATTTAATTAATTAATTTTTCACTTAAATTATAATGCTTAATTACTGAAACTATATTAATTTCAAAAGCTTTGATGAATTAATAAATTTTTATAAATTGTTTTGTTCACTTAAATGATAATCTTCACAAAATTCCAATATTAATAATATTTAAACATTAAAGAAAAATTCATACTTGTATTAAATATATATATTATATTAAATAAATTAAAAAAAAAAAAATACTTTTTATTCTAAAATGTCAAAAAAGTTTTATTTGTATTATTTAAAATATTAATAATTATAATTAAATTAATAATAATAAAAATAAAAAAAAAAAAAAAATAAAAATTAAAATTAAAATAAAATATAAAAATGAAAAGAAAAAATTATATAATTATACAAATTGATTACTATTAATGAATGATATAATACATTCATAATATATTAATTTTTATATAATTATCAATTATTTATTATTTTTTTATAAATATTAAATTTAGAAATTATTGTCTAATATATTATAATATATTATTAATATATATAAATATTAAGTGGTTGTTTATTGCTGAAGATTTTGTTTCAGTCGTGGTTAAAAATTATGGTATAATATTATATTTATAATATATTGATAATATATAATAAAAATATATAAACTATAAAACATATAAATTTTAAAAATGGGACAATAAAAAAAATTTTATTTATTTATTATAATCCATTATAAATATTAATATAATAATAATAATGTAGTAATTATTATCATTTCTTATTCTCATTATTCTTTATTAATTTATTTATTTGTTTATTTATTTATTTATTTATTTATTTGTTTATTTATTTATTTATTTATTTATTTATTTATTTATTTATTTATTTACTCATTTATTTATTTTATTTATTTATTTATTTACTCATTTATTTATTTTATTTATTTATTTATTTACTCATTTATGTATTTTATTTATTTATTTATTTATTTATTTATTTTATTTATTTATTTATTTATTTATTTATTTATTTATTTATTTTATTTATTTATTTATTTATTTATTTGTTTGTTTGTTTTGTTTTAATAAATAGAATGATATTTTTTTTAATTATCTTTTATAATATTTTATATTATAATAGCATTTTTATCATACATCAAAAATAATATTTGTAATGAATTTAAGAATCATTAATATTAAAAAAAAAAGATAATAAATTTGTTAAATGTATAATTAATAAGTTCTTTTTTTTTTTATAAATTTTATATGTAATTTAAAAATTTCTTACATAAATCTAAATTCAATATCATTTCGAAATACTTTATACATATACTTATTATACATATTATTTATATATAGGCATATTTTTATTCCTTTTTTATTTTGGTTTTATTCATATATATAGAATTTAACCTTTTAAAATTTAAAACTTAAAATAATATTTTTTCTGGTTTGATTTTTTCTAAATCTTCAATTTCTTTTTCCAAGTCTTCTTTAATCTTCCTATTTTTTTCTATTTCCGTCAAAGAAGTCTAATTTTTAAATATTTTATTATTATTATTATTATTATTATAATTATTATAATTATTATTATTGTTATTATTATTATTAAAATATTTATAATAAATACCTTCATTAATTCTGAGATATTATTGAATAAAATTTCTTGTTGTTTAACACATTCTTTATTAGCTGTAATATCAAAAACACTTTGAAATTTATTCATTGAACTTTTATAATAATTAAAATTGGTAAATTAATTATTAATAATTTTTACGTTTATTTATTAAGATTATTATATATAAATTATACCTAATATTATTTGTCGGTGCAGTTGTTATAAAGTTTTTATATTTTTCATGTGCACTTTCGACCATGTTTGTAATAATTATTGGTATTTTTTCAAAACCCTTACTAATATAATAATTTTTTAAGAGATATTATTATTTTAATTTCTTTTTTTTTTAGTTTTTATTTAATTTTATTAATTTAATTTTATTAAATTATATATAAAAATTTACGTTTCTGTATGAGAATAAAAACAATATTCATATTTATATGTTGTATGAAATTTATTAGCTGTTAAATTAAAAATTCCAAGAATGGGTATATTTTCAAGATTATTTACTTTAAGATTGTTTTTTATATAAAAAATATTAAAAATTTCTTTTAAGGATGGTTTCATAGTTGAATTACTACGAAATCTAAAATAGCCTAATAATTGCTATTTAAATAATAAAAATTAATACAATTTTATTAGGCATTTTTAAATTACTATAATATTTTAAATATTATTATTGTTATATATATAATTTACTTGATCCTTATTTTTCTCAAGAATTTGTGATAATTCTGATTTTTGATTTTCTTCATCTTCAAATGGGTTAACAATATTACTACTTTCTAATGAATTTCCTTTTAAAATTTCAAATGAATTAATAACTATTAAATTATAGAAACAAAAATAATGACAAAATTAAATATAAAATAAAAAAATATAAATAAAAATAAATACATATATAAATTTAGTATACCTTTTATAATTATATTAATATTATCTATATTATAATAAATTTATACCAATAATTTGCTCTGTTTTTACAGAAGTTGAAATTTCATCAGAATGGACATCCCATAAATTATAATTTATTGAGCCAAATAATAAGCCATGCTATAATAAATATCAATTAATTAAAAATTACAAATAACACAAACAAATAACATAAATATGTATGTATGCTAATATAAGCAAAACACTCACAGTATTATTTCCATAAATGTGAAAATTTTTAAATAGAGCTGCCATTATAGTACCAGATATATAAATGTTGTTATTTGAATTAGGTTTTGTTGAAGTCAAACCTAATTCACCAAGACTTTTATTGTTATTATTGTTATTCATTTAAAAAATTACTATAATTAAATATATAATTGTTTATATAAAAAATTATTATAATTAAATATTTAATTGTTTATATAAAAAATTATTATAATTAAATATTTAATTGTTTATTCTCTCTATATAGTACAATATTCTTTTTTTTTTTATTTTTTAAAAAAAAATTATAATAAATATATTTCAAAAAATACACATAATGTATAATAAACTACATTAATTAATACGTATTATATAAAATGTAATAAATAATAAATCAAATATACAAAATAAATATATTATATATTAAACATTTAATATATAGAAAATAACACTATTAAAAAACAAAAATGAATTACTTGTTTTATTTATTTATTTTTATTTATTATTATATATTTTAAGTATTTATTATAAATTCTATAGGTCTTAATTTTTTTTTTATTTATTTGTTTTATTCTTAAGATTATATTATTTTTAATTTTTTTTTTTTTTTTTTTTTTTTTTTTATTTTTATTTATTTGTTTTATTCTTAAGATTATATTAACATTTTTAATTAATTTATTTGTTTTATTCTTAAGATTATATTAATATTTTTAATTTAAAGTGTTTACCACTTGAAGAATTTCTTTCAAGTTCATTTTTCTTTAAATTTAATTTAATTAATTTTTTTACTCTTTTTCTTATCCTTAGCTTCAACCTTTTTATCCTTTTTATCTTCAATTGCTTTATCTTTTTTATCTTCAACTTTTTTATCTCTTTTTTCCTTTTCTTCTTTTTCTTTATTAGCATAAATCATTTGGGTGAAAGGACTAAATTATTAAATTAATTATTTAATGATATAAAATTTTTAAATGTCATAAGTACTACTATCTGAAATTACTTAAAAAAAATAACATTTTATAATAAATATTTACCCTTCATATAATAAAGCAATTTGATAGACAACATAAACGAGAGCTGATAAAACAATACCAGAAAAACTTTTATTTCTATTATTATTAAGTAAAATTATCTCATTTAGTATTTATATCTTAATTATAATTATTTTATTAACAAAATAAATAATTACGTAAGTGCAGTTCCTAAAAAGTTTAAGGTTGAACCGTTGTACATTGGATTATCACAAACATTGAATGGAAAACTAGTAATTTTTTCATCCATATAAATTCCAAAATAATCACCTATAATAATATATATAATTTATTAATTTATTATTAAATATTGGGGGAAAGGAAAATATATATATTAATATT
>MCFG01000131.1:0-87500 GCA_002104895.1 Anaeromyces robustus | reverse complement strand
ATATTTCAATTTTTAAAAAATTCATCCCTATTAGAATTACAGCCTCATAAAATGTTATTTAAAAATTTAATACAAGAAAAAGGACATTCATTATCAAATAATGTACAGATAAATTCACAATTACAATCACAATCACCGTCTCAATTACCTTATAGTCAACAACAAGAGAAATGTACATTGAATAACGATATAGATATAGATAAACAATTACAACAAAAAACACAAGAATTATTAGTAGAAAAACTTTCATATTCACTAAATAAATCCGATTCAGTAATACAATTTTACAAAAACAAATTATCTAACGAAGAAAAAAATTCTCATTTCAATTCATTTTTTAATTCCAATCACCAGTCATCGAATAATTCATCAGTATTAATCAATAAATTAGAAAAAAGTTTTTTATTTCAAATAATAGATCTAAAAAATAAAAGAGTAAAAAGGGCTGTATATGAAGGCATATTTTATTATTTATTAAATAATGTATGTATAAATAAAAATTATTATTTTTTTTATAAAAAATTCGTTGTCTATACAGCTATATAGCTATATAGCTATATAAAAATAACAGTATAAATATAAATATAAATATATATGTATAATTTAATTTAAAAGTTTAAAAAATGAATATTTAAAATTTAAATATAATATTTTTGTCTTTTTTCTTTTTTTTTAGACCATACCAACTCGTAATAAACATACTTTTTATGTTAAAAAAGGAAAAAAAATATATGATAATAGTGATGATTTAATAAAATGGATTTCACCATATTTTTTTACTAATTGTACTGAACATCGAAAAATATTTCAATATGAGTATAAAAATGAAAATTTTAGTCAAAATATAAGTAAATATTTCATAAAAATTAATATAATGATTTTTAATAATTTTTTTTTTAAATTATAAAAAAAATAATAATCATAATAATAACACAAACTAACTATTTTCTTTCTATATTATATATAATATAAAATTAAAGATAATAATGATAATCAAATTAATACAGATGATATTAATAAATCCAAAACTCTAATAAATGTTAATAAACTATTAAGACCAATTATTGATAAGTTATATAATCATCAAAAAACTTTAAATCAGTACCCAGTTTTTTCTTTATTTAATAAAAATATAACTGGTAAATTATAATTATTATTATTATTATTTTATTATTATTATTATTATTATTATTATTATTATTATTATTATTATTATTATTATTATTATTATTATTATTATTATTATTATTATTATTATTATTATTATTATTATTATTATTATTATTATTATTATTATTATTATTATTATTATTATTATTATTATTATTATTATTATTATTATTATTATTATTATTATTATTATTATTATTATTATTATTATTATTATTATTATTATTATTATTATTATTATTATTATTATTATTATTATTATTAAATAATCATATTTTTTATATAAACCGTAATAATTTTTTATTAATTATAATCATTATTATTAATTATCTTTAGATCATTTGAACAATATATATTCAAGTACTGAATATTACTATAGTAATATAAATATAAACGATGAACAAACAACATTTAAGTGTTCCTGTATGGTATGTTTTACATTAATTTAATATTTTATTTATTTATTTATTTATTTATTTTTTAATTATTTTTTGAAAAAAAAAAAAAAAAAAATTTCCATTATGAATAACATTATAATTTGTTCAATATTGATAATGTTTATAAAGGTTTATATATGGAATAATACCAAATTGATATGTAAACATATTATTGCAAGCTATATTTATTATTTTTTAATTGGTAAGTATTATAAAAAAAATAGCTTAAAAATTATAATAGGAATATAATAATAATAATAATAATTAATTAAAATAATATTCACTACTGTTTTCTGATACATAATTAATAATATATATATTATTTTAAAGAAAATTTGAAAAATTCAAGTGTTCAAGATTTAGAAGATTTCAATTTAATTTTAAAGAAAAAGTTAATTGAATATTTACAAGTATATTTCAAAAATAAGGAAACTAAAGATAATTCGGTAAATAGCAATAGAAAAAGAAAAATAATTGATATTCCAATTAAATCAAAAATTGATATATTACAAAAGAAAAGAAAAATAAATCAAACTTTAAAATATAATAATAATAATAATAATAAATATAAAAATGCCAATATAGAAAACCCTTCTATTAAAAATGAAATAAAACCATTTAAATCTGAAAAAGAGAGCTATGATATTAAAATAAATGAAAAAGAAAATTATAAAAAATCCAATAAAAAATCTATTGAAATGATAAAAGAAGAGGTTAAAGATATAAAGAAAGAAAATAAAAGTTTAATAAAATTAAAGAATATTAGAAAAAAAAGAAAAATTAGCAACAATAGCAATGATGATGATAATGACGATGATGATAATGAAGCAACACAGTATATTGAAAAAGGTGAACCCATAAATGAAGATGAAAAAATAGAATATAATCATATAAATTTAAAAAATTTAAAGAAAATTAAAAAAGAAGGTGAAATTATTGATAATGACAATAATGATAATGAAGCAACACAATATATTGAAAAAGGTGAACCCATAAATGAAGATGAAAAAATAGAATATAATCATATAAATTTAAAAAATTTAAAGAAAATTAAAAAAGAAGGTGAAATTATTGATAATGACAATGATAATAATGAAGCAACACAATATATTGAAAAAGGTGAACCCATAAATGAAGATGAAAAAATAGGATATAATCATATAAATTTAAAAAATTTAAAGAAAATTAAAAAAGAAGGTGATATTATTGATAATGACGATGATAATAATGAAGCAACACAATATATTGAAAATGAAGAAACAATGGAAGTTGATGAAAAAATAGAATATAATCATATAAATTTAAAAAATTTAAAGAAAATTAAAAAAGAAGGTGAAATTATTGATAATGACGATGATGATAATGAAACAACACGATATATTGAAAATGAAGGAACAATGGAAGTTGATGAAAAAATAGAATATAATCATATAAATTTAAAAAATTTAAAGAAAATTAAAAAAGAAAATGAAGATAATGAACCAACTCAATATATTAAAAATGAAGATTTAATAGAAGAAAATATTAATAACAAAATAATAGATAATAATGATAATAATTATTTAACAAGATTAAAAAAAATTAAAAATGAAAATGAAATAATAGATAATAATAATGAAGAAAATGAATTAATTTTACGTATCAAAAATAGTGAACATTTGGAAAACATTATAAAAATAGAACACAATAATAATAATAATAATAATAATAATGATGATGATGATGATGATGATGATGATAATGATGATAATGATGATTTAACAAATTTAAAGAAAATTAAAAGAGAAAGTGAAATTATTGATGATGAAACAACAGCACAAATTATTGAAAATCAAGAACCAATAGAAATAATTGAAATTTTAAAAGATAATAATGAAAATAATGAATTAACACCATTTTTTGAAAATGAAAATATTTTAGAAGCCAAAGAATTAAAAAACAATAATAAGAATTATATAAAATTAAAGAAAATTAAAAAGGAAAATGATATTAGTGATGATGATATCAATGATGAAACAATACAATATATTAATAATGAAATTTTGATGGAAATAGATGAAAAAGAAGAATATAACAATAAAAATTTAATAAAATTAAAGAGAATTAAAAAAGAAGATAATATTAATGATGATAATGTTATAATGCAAGATTATATTAAAGATGAAAAGTTTATTGATAATAATGATAATGATAATATAAACCAATTAAAGAAAATTGAAAATGAGAATATTAAAGGAAAAAGTAAAAAAGAGAAAAAAGTAATAGTAAATAAGAAGATGAAAGTAAAAGAAAAAGAAAAAGAAAAAGAAAAAGAAAATGAAAAAGAAAATGAAAAAGAAAAAGAAAAAGAAAAAGAAAATGAAAATGAAAATGAAAATGAAAATGAAAATGAAAATGAAAATGAAAATGAAAATGAAAATGAAAATGAAAATGAAAATGAAAATGAAAATGAAAATGAAAATGAAAATGAAAATGAAAATGAAAATGAAGATGAAGATGAAAATGAAGATGAAAATGGAATAAAAAATGAAATAAAAAATGAAATAAAAAATGAAATTAAAAATGAAATTAAAAATGAAATTAAAAATGAAATTAAAAATGAAATAAAAGATAATAAAAATGAAATTAGATTTAATTTAATTAAAAAAGAAGAAAAGGTATTATCTGTGAATGAAAACTATTTAATGAAACCTATTAGCCCATTATTATCATCTTCTACTTTATCATCTTCATTATCTTTAGTAATAAAAGAATTAAATAATAATGAAAATTCTGGAAATGAAAGTATTACACTTCTGTCATCCTCTGATATTGATATTGATGATTTCCAAAAAGATTTAAATAATAATTATAATCTTATTTCTACATCCCCTTCACCAATACCTCAAAATCTACCACAAATTTCATCTCGATCATTACCATTTATGGATTTAACATTACCCACCGAAAATTATCCTACTTTGGAAGATATTGAAACTAGTGATTTTTCTAATGGTAGTAGTCCTATTCTTAATAATAAACATGTAAAAAAAGATAACAATAAAAATATACCCATAAATAATAATTTATCAAATTACAATAATAATAATAATAATAATAATAATAATAATAATGGTAGTAGTAGTAGTAGTAGTAGTAGTAGTAATTGTTGTAATAATAATAATAATAATAATAATAATAATGGTAGTAGTAGTAGTAGTAGTAGTAGTAGTAGTAGTAATTGTTGTAATAATAATAATAATAATAATAATAGTAGTAGTAGTAGTAGTTGTAATAATCTTATAAATTCAAATATATTTAAAGTGGAACATCAAAAACAAAATCAATCTCAATCTACATTTCCTATAGATATGGACGATTCAGAAAGTAATATTCATTCTTTTATATCATCTACTTTTTCAGATGATATGAAAATAGATGATGAAGAATATGAAAATGAATATGAAAATAACAATTATTTTTCACTTCCTTCAACACCAACATCAAGTTTAATATCTTATCCATTATCTACACCATCTTCACCTTCACCATTACCATTATCATTACCTGTTTCTCCATTAAATTTAAAAAAGATAAAAAATGAAACTAATGATACAACAATTAATCATATGAATAAAACTAATGATGATAACGTCTATAATTATAATCAAGATAATATAATAAAAAATATTAACATTAACAATGAAAATAAAAAGAAATTAAAATTAAATTCCAATAATCAAAATTTATTTCAAGATACAAATATCATAAATAATAATATTTCTAATAGAGAAAATAACTCCAATTTAAACAATAACAAATTATACCAGGAATTAATAAATAAACAACATTCTAATGAGGATAAATTATTCTATATATTTTTAATTGATTATTTAACCATAGGAGATAAAGTTTGGGAAATTTATGATTAATGAAATTAAAAAAAATAATAAAAATAAAAATAAAAATAATAATAATAAATAAATAAATATTATGAAAATTATATTATAATTATTATTAATTATTAATATTATGTTATTAAATAAATAAATGTTTATTTATTTATTTTTAATAATGAATTTTATATATATATATATTATATATATAAATATGTTTTTATGTTTTATAATATCTATAAATTTTATTATATATTAATATTTTTTTATAAATGATCTATAAAATTTTTTATATATTAATATTTTTATAGTGATATTATTTTTGGATATTATTTATATATATAATAAACTATTAAATTATTACAAAATTTTATTCTATTATATATATTATTTTTAATTATTTGCTATATATTTAATTAAAAAAATAAGAAATATTAATATGTATATTGTTATTATTTAATTTTTATATAAAAATATAAAGAGAAAGTTATAAAATAAATATAAATAAATATAATTTTTAAATAATAATAAAGAATTTCAGAAAGGAAAATATATATATATATATTTCGCTCTTTTTTTTCTTTTTCTTTTTCTTTTTTTTTTTTTTTTAAGAAATTTTAATTGAAATCTCTTAAATTAATTAAACATTTAATCTTCTACGATTTATCCACTGTTGTTGTTGTTGTTGATAGAAAGATGGGTTTCTTGGATTAAATGGTAAACGTACGGATGGATAATAATCGTTATAACAAAATTGGGATGTATTTATAATATTTAAAGAAGGATGATGACAATTTCTTGACAATAATTTTCTTCTTTCCGAATATTCTTTATTAGAATATGAAACATTATTATTCTCATGATATTTTATTGATTCATTTAAATTTCTTTTAGAAGGAGGAATAGGTTTACAATTTATATCCTCTTTTTTTGTTTGTTTTAATATGCCTTTAATATCATTTGAGGATAAACACACCGCAGATGAACGATTATGTTTACTTCTTCTATTTTTTTTAACATTAGAAGATGACTTTATATCCTTTACTGATTCGTTATTTGTAGACACATCAGATTTTAATAATAAATTATTTGAATTATTAGTAAATGATGTATTAAAAATTTCTTTTGATGAAAGTTCCATACTCTTTTCTATAACATCTACATTAGATGTTTGAAAAGATTTTTCTTTATTATTATGAACATCTCTAGTATCATTATAAGATGTTATAATCTCATTGACACTATTTTTTTCACTATGATTTAAATTATTATTATTAACTTCATCTACAATACCATTTTCAACTAAGGTTTTGTTATGATTTAAATCATTGTTGCTTATGCATTGAAATTGTGTTGAATCTTTTAAGATTTGGATAGAATGATTAAATTCTTCCTTAATATCTTTATTATTATTATTATTGGTTTGACTTTCAATGTTAATAGTAGTAGTTATAGTAACTGCAGAAGTTACTTTTGGAGATAGACAATATGGTTTTAAAGAAAAATGAAAAACGCTTAAATTAGTTGAATTAGATTCATTGGATATATTATTAAATTTTGTTTGATTAATATTGACAATATCTTTATTAATTGATTTTTCACTTAAATTAAAAGGTGCTAATGATGTTGTTGTTGTAAGGGTATTCTTTTTGTTATCAATGTGATTTAAATGACATTGTTGTGACATATTACAATTTATTGGTTTAATATTTTTTAAACCTAAAAATTTTTCACAAAAATGACCTTGTTCAGATTTAAAATCATAATTTTCATTATTAACATAATCTCTCAAATTATTTTGTAATAAATTTAATTTTTGATATAAATTTTTAAAATATTTTCCTTTAAAAAATTTTTTTACTTTATCTTTATCAGAAAGATATATGTTATCATTTGATTTATCCATCATAGAATAAGCTTGACTGATAATTGATTTAAATTGTTCTTTTTCTTTTTGATAAAGATGGTACTTGGAAGAAATTTCATAATTTAATTTTTTAAAATTACTATGGAATCTATTTCTTTTTGAATTAATCTTCTTTATATTTACATTTGAAAAATTTATGTCTGAATGAAAACTCTTTCTTTTGTTCATAAAAAATTCTTCTTTGTTTTTTCTATTATTTTTAATTGATATTACTCTTTCATTGGAATTTTTTGTATTAAAAGATTTAAAAAGATTATTACTTAAATTACTTAAATTAGCAATAGTTTTTGTACACATATTATTAGTGTGTACATAAAGTGAGGTATTAAATATTTTTTGATTATTTGCTCCAACTTGGTATGAATTTTGATTTCTTAATAAAAAATCAAAATGATTATTATATGAAAAATTATTATTTATTATATCTTGATTTAAATTTAAATAATAATAAAGAAATGATAATTTCTTTTCATTTGTTAATAATTTTTCTATAAAATTAAAATTAAATTGCAAAATAGTATTATCGTTTAAAATAAATAAATAATTACAATTTGTATTTGGAATGGCATTAAATTTCAAATTTTTATCTATTTTAAAATTAAATTTTAAAATAAAATTTGTTTTTTGTAATATATGATATAAAAATTTTAATAATATATCACGTTTTTGATAATTATTACATCTTTGGTAATTATTACAATAAATTATATTGACAAAATCCAATAATAAATCCTGAATTGTTGTTTCTTTGTTATAACTTTTTAGAGAATATGTGCATAATAAAAATGGTGAAATTTTCTTCATATATGTTTTATTAATTGTTAACATTTTTTATAAAATAATTATTTTTAACTTTAAAATGTATATATATGTATATGTATATATAATATTGTTTTAAATTAATTGTAATATTTCTATTTTTATAAAATCATTTTTTATTTTTTTTTTATTTTTTTTTAAAAGAAAGAAATTATATGTGCATTAACAATAGTTAGTGATTATTGATATTAATTAAAAAAATTGAAAAACTTGAATTAAATATATTAGAATATATAGTTATTTATTGTTAAATTCAAATATTAAAAATAAAAAAAAATACCAATAGTAATATTAATAATTATTATAATTAAATTATCAAGTATTAAAAAAAATTAATGAATATCGTAATTAATAATAGAATTTAAAAATTTTATAAAGAAATTAAAAAATTAACTACATATATAAATTTAAATTAAATTAAAAAAATTAATAAATTTTTTTAATATTAAAATATTTTTAATAGTAGTATTAAATAAAATTATAGTATTTTTTATATTATATACATTTAGTATGTCTAAATCTTAAATATGAAAAAATACAATGCTAAAAATTAAAAAGAATACAATAAGATTTATAAATCTCGTATTCTTTTATTATAATGTTGAATTTAATAGATTAATTCTTTATAAAATATTAAAAATTGTGCTTCTTATAGATTAAATTATATTGATATAATAATATTAATTATAATAATAATATGAAATTGATTATTAAATTATTCTAATTATTTATAATATTATAAATTAAATTATATATGATGTTATATTAATATTAATAAATATTATATAATATTGTGATGTTCAAATAACATATTTTTGATTTTATTTTCCTATTATTTTTGATTGTCTTTTTATTTAATATTTAATCAAATTAATTGATTTTAATTTTATAAAATTATAAAAAAGTAGTATTAAATTAAAATATGTAAATAAAATGACAATAAATAAATAAAAATTGAAAATTATTAAATTATTAAAAAAATATAAAAATAAAAATAAAAATAAATTAAATTAATATAAAAAAAAAATAAAAAAGATAAGATGTAAAATAAAAAAATATATATATAAAATAGATATTACAACGAATATTTAAAGTAAAAAAAAAAAATTTTTTTTTTGATAGATTATTTTATATCTATATATATATTTAAAAAAATATGCATATTTGAATACATAACAAAACAATAAAAAAAATTATATTGAATATATTTTATTTTATTATCAATAAACTTAATATACTGTATTTTATAATATTTAAATAATATTATCTTATTATCAAATTATCATTTAATACTAATATATTGCATATTTATAATAATAAATAAAATTAATAAAGTTTTTAATATATAAACTATAATAAAAAATTTTTATTTATATAAAACAAGTATTACTATTATTATATATATTTCATATATTATATATATTAAAAATTAATACATTATATTAATTAAAAAATTATGTACAAAAAAAAAAATTGTATAATACTTTTTATTAATGACATTATACCAATTATAATCTATTTATTTTTATTAAGTAATTAAAAAAAAAAAAAATATCATATGTTTATTATTAAATAAAACTTTTATAATTTTATTTAATTATACCTTACGGAAATAATTATTAATAACTTTAATAATGTAATAATATTATTTAAATATTTATTCATAAAATTAAATATTTAATATTTAATAATAATTTTTATGTATATAGTTTTAACTATATACATAAAAATATCAATAACTATCTTAACTTTTTAAAGTTTTCATTTATTATATTACAATATAGTATATTGTAATTTATTATCATATTTTTACTTCATATATAATGAAACAAAACATAATAATAGAGCAATAATATTTATTCATATATAAAATATATACCTAATATATTAAAAATTAAGTACATTGAAAAACTTATTATTAAATATTTATTTAAGGTAATTTTTTTTAAAAAAAAAAAAAAAAATACTATAAATTTAAATTTATTGGATTATTTATTATTTGAACATTCTATTCATATTATGAAAAAAATAAAAAAGCACAAAAAATACCAAAATTAGAAATTCATAATGTTAAACCAATTTTAATATAAAATTTTACAGAAAAATAAAATTAAAATATTTTCCCACTAATCCGTTTTTAATTATTTAACAAATTATAACCGTTTTTCTTATGAAAGTCATAATTATAAAAAAAAAAAAAAAAGAATGTCAAAAATATATCTTTTATATGAATATTTAATAATGAATGGTTTTATTACTTTAACTAATAACATCTCTGTAATATATATAATAATAAAATTTAAATTATTGTTAATTATAATTTTTATTATAAAAAATCAAAATTTTTTCTTTGATTATACATATACATATATATAATCAAATAAATAAATAAAAAATAAAATAAAAATAAAAGTAGTAATAATCAATACATAAAAGCACATAAAGACATAAAACTTTAAATTTTTTAAAAAATATTTTTTTTTTTCTTTTTTTACTTATTCTGCGTATACACAACTTTGTGTAACTTGTTAAAAAGTTTTAAAACTAAATAAAATAAAGTCCATTATATTTAAAGTCATCAATAATAAATAATAATATGTGTTGGTAGTATATAATAATAAAATATTAAATTAAACAATTTAAACATGCATTTCTTAATAATTAATAGTAAATATCAAATATTTTTATTTATAATATTTATAATATTTTTATTAATGTGGAATAAAAATCAATCAATTTAAATCTATTTTTAATATTCTATAATATAGTTTTTTTAAATTTTTTTATAAATTTTATTATTTTTTTTTTTTTTTTAATTTTTTTTTTTTTTAAACAAATAAATTTTTTTTATCTTTAATACAATTTTTAATATAAAAAATATAATTTTATAAGAAAAATATTAATATATATAATTAATATAAATGATTTTATATTATATAAAAATTTGTAATAATAAATGAAAATAAACGATATATTCCTTTTTTTTTTAAGCAATATTCATGATTTAAATACAACCATAGAATGGAACCCAATCTATTTGAAGATTACCCTTGAAACTTTTACCAATCATTTGACCTTGAATATTACCATTATAACCTTCAATATCAGCATTTGGAGCTAAAAGAGAACCTTGAATTCTGAAGTTTTGAATTATAACCTTGTTAGCATTTGGAGCATTCCAAATAATTCTTGGAGCAAATTTGTTAATACGTGAAATATCATAGTTAGTAAAAGTAATATTACTATCCTTAATATTGAAAACAATTGTAACATCTTCTGGATTAACTCCATTTTCTTTAATTTCAATATCATTGAATTGACTGAAAACTTCGAGATCATAAACATATAATTTTTGAGATGGATCTAATTCTATAATAATTTTACCCCATTGAATTTCTTTCTTAGATTTTGTCATATTATCTAATTTTTTGGAAATAGAAATAAGATTTTCCTTTTCTCTATCAAAATCAATAACAGATTTCTTATCAATTGGACATTCATCTCTTTTAATGGCATCATGAATATAACCTGTCATTTCTAAAGTGTTTTGGTAAGCAACACCACCATTAAGAATTTCACCATCACCATTGTAAATAATAGATCCACCAATAATAGAGTATTTTATATCACTTTTCATGACATCTTCATTACATTTATAATGAGTTTGAGTCTTATGAGCAACTGGATCATAAATGAAAGCACCATTTTGGTATCCTCCACTAATATTAATAGTTCCTTTAGCAGCTAATCTACCTTGAACATCAGAACTGACACCTGAAAAATCACCAAAGAAGAAAGCATTGAATTTAGAAGCAATACCTAAAGCTTCAATCATACATTCTTGGGTTGGAGCTGGTTCTTCTGTAGCAGATGGACTAGTAGTAGTGGTAGTAGTGGTAGTTGTAGTAGTTGTAGTAGTGGTAGTAGTGGTAGTGGTAGTAGTGGTAGTAGTGGTAGTAGTGGTAGTTGTAGTAGTGGTAGTGGTAGTAGTTGGTTCATTAGAAACTTCAGTAGTGGTAGTTGGTTCATTAGAAACTTCAGTTGTAGCTTCAGTAGTGGTAGTAGTAGAAGTTGAGGTTTAAGTACAAATGTAAAATATATGAATATACCAAGGGCGTCGACGCCGAAAAGGTAAGGCAGGGAATTTAATTCCGATACATTCATGTGAAAATCACATGATAAGTCTATAAAAAAAAAATATAATATAGTGTTTTAATACATAAAATAAAAAATATATATATTAAATATATAATAAAAAACTTCTAATCTAACCACTTTTTAAATTGAAAGTTTCAACTATATAAGTATAAATATAATACAAAAATCTAATGAATGCTTATTTATTATATTAGTTTTTAATAGGTTTAAAAGATGTTTAAGAAATGTATAATAATAGATAAATTATTTAAAAAATTACTATAAATATATTAGAATAATGTGTATTAAAAATGGAAATATTAATAATTATTAATATGTTTATAATTTATATAGAAATGCAGCTATGTAATTAAACTTTTTTTTTCTTTATTTTAAGGATAATAATAGAATTATGCATATATATATATTTTTTTAATAAGAAATTAAAATTAAATTAAAGAATAATAATCTTAATAATATCCCTAATAATTTAATAATATTGCATTTACATATTTATATATACTTAATAATAAGAAGAAAAAAAAAAAAAAAGATTATTTAAATATTTATACTAACTATATTTTATATAATCTAATCATTACTAATATAAATATTTTATGATTAGATGATTAGATTAATGATTATTATATATATTTGTTATAATAATAATAATAACGAAAACATTTTATATTTTTATTATTTATGAATAATCTTATTAGATTATTAGTATTAACAATATTTTTTGAAGATTAATAAAGTATTTTTTTTATTATTATTTTCATTTTTTTTTTTTTTACAATAATCTTTTAGAATCTTTTAATAATAAGGTTTTAATTTAAAATAAAAATTTTTATTAAATTTATTCTATAATTTATTATAAAAATTTTTGGAATAAAATCTTTAAGTAATATTTGTAACATTCTAATCACAATTTTTCTTTTTTGAAAAGGAAGGATTATATTTATCCAGAAGAAAAGAAAAAATAAGCAATATTAATATTGAGAAATATTAATGAGATACTGTAAATTGAAAAAAAATAAAAAAAATTATTTATTAATAATTTTATCTATTTTCAAAAAACAAAAAAAAAATAAAAAAAAATAAAAAAAAAATAAAAAAAAATAAAAATAAATAAATAAATAAATAAATAAATAAATAAATAAATAAATACATAAATAAATAAATAAATAAATAAATAAATAAATGAAAAAATAAATAAATAAATAAATAAATACATACATAAATAAATAAATAAATAAATAAATGAAAAAATAAATAAATAAATAAATAAATAAATACATACATACATAAATAAATAAATAAATAAATGAATAAATAAATAAATAAATAAATAAATACATACATACATAAGTAAATAAATAAATAAATAAATAAATAAATAAATAAATAAATAAATAAATAAATAAATAAAAATTAAATAAATAAATAAATAAATAAATAAATAAATAAAAATTAAATAAATAAATAAATAAATAATTAATTAATTAAAATATAAGCTTTTTTCAACATAAATGTATGTTTTTTTTTTCTAAATAAAGTATTTTAATTATTGACTAACAATATATTTTAGTGTTTATTTATTTTCTTATTTCTTTTCTTATTATATATATCTGCATATATAAATAAAATGGACGGTTAAATAAATTAAACAAATATAAAACAGTTAGTATTTTTATTCTTTTATTTGTTTATTGTATATTTGAAAGCATTTTTTAATTTAAATAAATAAATAAATAAATAAATAAATAAAAAAATAAATAAGGTTTTGTCTCTAAAATTATTAAAATTATTAACATGGGTTTGGGGATTGCGCCCAATCCCCAATTTCCAATCTCTATTTAATTTAGATATTTAAGAAGGAATATATTATTTTATAAATTAATGCTTTATTAAATTATTAAAAAGAAAGAAAGAAAAAAAAATGTTTTCCTTTGATTCTTTAAATTCAATGAATTCAATGAAAGACTTATGTGATTATCTAACAAGAAATGGAGACATAAACAGCCAAAAGGTTTATGATGTAATGTTAAAAGTTGACAGAAAAGATTTTTCACCTTTATTCCCTTATGTGGATAGCCCTCAATCAATTAATTATAATGTAACAATATCCGCACCACATATGCATGCATATTGCTTGGAATTTCTAAAAGATCATTTAAAAGAAGGTGGAAGAGCCCTAGATATTGGATTTGGAAGTGGATATTTAACAGCAGCAATGAGTAAAATGATGGGGGACAAAGGAGTTGTAGTTGGAATCGAACATATCAAGGAATTATGTGATTTTGCAAAAGAAAGTATTAGCAAAAATCATAAAGATTTATTAGATTCTAAAAAAATAGTATTAATTGAAGGTGATGGAAGAAAAGGATATAAAGAAATGGGTCCTTATGATTGCATTCATGTTGGGGCAGCGGCTGAGGTATTGCCTAAGGATTTAGTTGATCAACTGGCTTATGGAGGAAGACTTGTTATTCCTGTTGGGAGTGAAGGAGAACAATATATTAACATTGTTGATAAAGATAAGAATGGAAATGTAACTGTTAATAAAGCATGTGGAGTTAGATATGTTCCATTGACTAGTGTTGAAAAACAATTAAATGGATATTAAAAATTTTTATAATATAATATTTTTTATTACCGTATAATTAATATTAAGTAAATAATATTTATTATGGAAATTATTTTGTCTATGTTTAATAAATAACTTTTTACAATTTTAAATAATTATTTTTTATTGTTTATAAAATATTATTAGTATTTACAATTTTTTTTTTAGTTTAATTTTGAATTAAAAAAAATTTTAATTAAAGTAAATAATAAGCCATATTAAATTTCTTTTAATATATATAATATCAAGCCACATATAGAATTAATTAAAATGTTACATTTAATTTTTTATGTTAAAATTTTTAAACATTAACATGAATTGTATTATTAATATTATTAATAGTCTATAAATAAATAAATAAATAAATAAATAAATAAATAAATAAATAAATAATAAATAAATAAATAAATAAATAAATAATAAATAAATAAATAAATAAATAAATAAATAATAAATAATGAATAAATAAATAAATAAATAATAAATAAATAATTAATTAATTAATAGAATAAATAATAATTCTGTTTTTTAGCCTTCCTTATAGGGATTATATTTACAATATTTATTGTTATTATCATATTTTTTAATAATAGTGCAATGATTAAATCAAATAAAATCAGATAATATCTTTTAATAATAATTATTGGCTATGTTTTACTATATTAATAAGGTCAGAATAATATAAATAAATATTGAGTAAAATAGGAGAGATAAAATTTGTAACATTTTAAAAAAATTAGTTTTTTTTTAAATTCTCCTTTTTTTAATATTATTAAAAAATTTATATTAATAATAATTTTTCTTTTAATTTTTCAGTAATTTTATAATTAAATAATAAAATTTATTTAAAATTAAAGTTTGATATTAATTTATATAAACCAATAAATAAAAATAAATATATATAATTAATTAAAAAAGTATATAATTAAATCAAAAAAGTAGCAAGAAGTAATTTTTTTTTATTTTATTTTTTTCTTAATAATAAATTAATTATATTTTATTATTATTTATTAATAAAAAAAAAATAATAATAATAATTATTTAGGAAATTAAAATAAATAACAACTATACTAAAAGATGTCTGGTAAAATAAATTTAAAATTACTGATTAATATATTAAGGTTATAATATGTATTTTAATTAATTTAATTGTTATTTCTTAACTATTTTTTAAAAATAGGTGAATACATTGTTTGCTTCAAGGAAGGAACTTCTAACGAAGTTATTGAAAAGGCAATTGCTGATGTTGAAAAGCAAGGTATTAATTTATATTAAGTAAAAACAAAGTAGAAGAAAAGAAAGTTAATGTTATTAAATAATATAACCAAAAATAATAAAGAATTTAATAATAATTAAAAATAATATAAATATTTAATAATACATTTTCAATTTAATAATATAATATAGTATAATAGTAATAATAATAATAATAATAATAATAATAATGATAATAAAAATAAAAATAAAAATAAAAATAATAATATTAAAGCAATTTTTAATTGTTAATGGAAATAATATAAAATTAAAAATAAATAAATAAATATAAGTAAATAAATAAATAAATAATTTTGAAAATATAAATATATAAATTAAAAAAAAAATCTAAACGACAACAACAGCAACCTCAAAAATATAAAATAAAATAAAATAAAATAAAATAAAATAAAATAAAATAAAATAAAATAAAATAAAATAAAATAAAATAAAATAAAAAAAAAAGAATATTATGTTTAAGTAATTACTAATCTATAATTTTTATATAGGTGGTGAAATTAAACACAGATACAATACTACTTTATTAGGTTTTTCTGCTAAGCTCCCAGATCAAGTTTTAAGTAAATATTTTACTAATTATAGTCAGTATATATATATATTTATTTATTAATAATATATTTTGCATTATTGAAATAAATATATAGCTACTATGGTTAATGCTAATGATATTGATTTTGTTGAAGCTGATGGTGAAGTTTCTGCTTATGCAAAAACTCTTGGGATATGAATGCATGGACCCAAAGTTCAAAGTAAATTTAAATCAAAACTTTAAAAAACTGAATTTATCAAGTAAAACAAAATTCAATTTTAATCAAAACTTTAAGAAGCCATACTTATTAAATAAAGTAAAATTCAATTTTAAAAATTTTTTATTAAATAAAAATTTATTAGGAAAAACAAAAATATAAAGAAAAAATAATAACAATAATAATAAATTGAATAAATTAGGAAAGGCAAAAAACAAAAACAAAAAAAAAAAAATAAAAAAAAGAATTTAGATATTCATTAAAAAATATTAAGAATAAATAATAAAAAATGTATAGTTGCTAATATTTAATATTAATTAATTTAGCTATTAATAAATAATTAAAAAAAAAAATATTAATAAGCAAATAAACGAAAAAAAAAAAAAAATAATAATATATATAATTATATATTATTTTATTTCTTATTACATATATATTCTTATTAATACTTTGTTAATAATCTTATGATATTATAATTTATAATTTCATAATTTCATAATTTCATTTTCTCTTACTATATTATTTCAATATTTAATATTGGTCATTATTATGAGTTTTTTTTTTTTTTTTTTTTTTTTTTTTTTTTTTTTTTTTTTAGTTATTTATTGTAATATTAAAATAAACATTTTTATTTTTTATATTTTTGTTATTTTGATTTATGATTGTTTTTATTATATATATTCAACCTATATATATAAAATGGTTATATTTATATTTAAATTGACATTGAGAAATAATTAAAATTCTAATTTTAATTTTAATTTTTATTTTTTTTTTTATTTTATTTGTATTTTTTATTTTTTTTTTTATTATTTATTTTTTTTTTATTTTATTTTTATTTTTATTATTATTATTTTATATTTATTTTATATTTTTTTTTAATTATATTAGTATATAGTTTCTATAATATGATTTAATTGATATATATGTTACTAATAGTAATAATTTTTATAAAGTGTTAAAAAAATTTTTAATAATATAGTTATAGTAATTTTTTAACAGTATATTATATTGTAAATATATGATAATAAAAATATACAACCTATTTTTATTATAAACTCATATTTATGAAGGTTTTTTTTAACGCCTGATGTTATAATTTTCTCTTCATATTTTATAATATTTTTTGATTTGAACATTTTTTCAAAAGCAACGTCTTCTGGCCATCTTCTTTTCAAATTTAAAATATAATCGTGAGAATGCAACGTTAAATCACATTCTCCTGTAGAATATAATTTTTCTAGATGAAATGCCTCAAGATTTGTTGGATAACAATGATGGAATGTTAAATCATAAAAGTATATATCTTCTACATATTCATCTCGTAATTTTTCATCTTGGGTTTCAGTATAGATATATTTTTTTATTCCTTCAACATCAGTAACTGTTTGAATCCACATTCCTGTAATATCATTATTCATTAATAGTTTAGAATCCGTTAAAATATAATATTTAATATCCACTAATATTGTAATTTCTTCTTGAGGATTAATATCACAATTACGATTTATTAAATATTCATTAATTGAAAGTGTAAGATTTTCATTCAAAGTTAAAGTTAATTGTGAATCTTTCATTGGTCTATATTTAAATGATATAGCTTCTGGTGGTCCAAATGAATAAGATTTAACATTCATTCTTAATCCAAAATCATAATTAGTTTTAGTGGCCAAATAAATTGAATTTTTTTGTTCAGGATCAATGGGACAAATTTTATCATGAAAAACTGAGGTTGGTTTATCATCATCTGTTTTTTGATACCAACTCCAATCTTCAAATCCATCTTGAAATATTCCATTTTTAATAATTACTGAATCATCACTTTCTGATTTTACAAACATAGTATTACCAAGAGATACATAAACTGGCATATTGCCATAATTCCTAAATACTAAACTTGTATAATTATATTCTTTATCCATAGAATCAATTTTTACATTAATTTCTTGCCATTCCGTCGTAATTTTATTGTAATCTTTTAATTCATAACTTATTTTTTTCTTATCATTCTCCGTCATTGTATTGTCATTTTTGACGGAATAATCTTCTAAAAATATTTTAAAATCAATAAGATCCAACCATTCATTATTATTTGAAAAATCATATTTATCTAAACTAGTACATGGAAGTTGTAATTTTTCACATGTATATCCATCATTTATTAAATATTTAGATTTTGGTATACGAAATTTTATTTCTGATTTAAAATAAGTATAATCATTTAATTTAACATAATCGTTTTTTTCAATTTCAAATCTTACTTCTGAATATTCTTTATCATTTTTTTCAGATAAAAATATTACTAATGGATAATTTTTGGCTTCATCTGATGAAGAAGATAAATTAGTTTGATCACTATCATATTTACTATATGGAAAATAAACATATGAATTTTTTGTTACTTCTATTTCGTTCCAGTATTTTGGCAAATCCCTTAGACCTCTTCCAAAAAATACCAAATTCCCGAATAATTTATTTGCGTTAGTATGATGAAAAAAAAAAAAAATTATTAATATTAGTGATAAATACGATTTCATTTTTTCTTTTTAATTTCTTTATTTATAATAATAGTAAAAAATGGATATTATAATTTTGTATTTTTTTTAATGGTATAATATATCCTAAGGTTATATAATTATATTTATATTTTAAATATAACCTTTTTTTTTAATTTTATTGTTTTATTATTATAATAATAATAATGTAATTTATTTTTTTTCTTGTTTTTAAATTTTCTAATATGGTTATTAAATTATGTATAATAGAATTCTTAATGTTTTTATAATTTTATAATAAATAAAATTTTAAAACTAATAAAATTTTAAAACTATTTTTTTATATAATCATAATCATAATCATAATCATATTCATAATAATAATCATATTCATAATAATAATCATATTCATAATAATAATAATAATAATAATAATAATAATAATAATAATAATAATAATAATAATAATAATAATAATAATAATAATAATAATAATAATAATAATAATAATAATAATAATAATAATAATAATAATAATAATAATAATAATAATAATAATAATAATAATAATAATAATAATAATAATAATAATAATAATAATAATAATAATAATAATAATAATAATAATAATAATAATAATAATAATAATAATAATAATAATAATAATAATAATAATAATAATAATAATAATAATAATAATAATAATAATAATAATAATAATAATAATAACAACAACAACAACAATAACATTAATGCCAAATGGTACTGTTATCAATAAAACTAATATATTAAACTTTTCTTTAAGAAATATCTTTATATTAGTATCATATAGTGTTTAAATAGTGTTAAAAATTATTTATTATTTTGATAATTTAAATAACCAAAAAAAAATATTATTATATTATTAATATTACAGCTTGTAAATATATATTAATTTTTTTTTAAATGGAATATTAACATAATATTTTTTAAAAATGTTATTTAGGTAAATTTTATTTTATTTTAATTTTATTTTTTATGTTATTTGTTCTTATTTTAGTCTATTTCAACTTTCTTTTTTTTGCTAAGTAAATTAAAAATATCATAAATTAAAAATATATTTTTAATTTATTATGAATTTTAAATATCATATAAAGTACTATATTATCCATTTTAAATAATGTTTAATAAAAAAAAAAAAAAAAAAAAAAAATTCCAAATTCCAATACTGAAATATATTTAAACATTTTATATTATTATATTTATTATATATTCTATTATATTGTATTTATTGTATATATATATTATTATAATATTACATATTTTTTATTTTTTAATTTATACTTCTATAACTTAATTTTTTATTTCAATATATTTAATATAATTTATGATTAAACTATCAGGCAACTATATTAAACTATTTAAAAAATTAAAGATAATAAAATAGTACTCAATAAACAGAAAACAATATATGGTTTATTGTTGAAAGCATCATTTGATTCTTTATTTGGATTAGTACCGGTTTCCGTATTTTCACTATTTAAATCATCATCTACAATTTCTACTCTATTCTTAGAACTGAAAATATCGTCAAATTCAAGATCATCTGGCCATTGAGTAACAAATTCATTATCAACCCAATCATCATGGGTTTCCATTTCAATTCTACATTCTGGACCATTTTCGTCAAGTTTACTTCTAACATACTTTGAAAGATCAGTTGGGTAAGTATGATGAAGAGTTAAAGAATAGAAATAATAAACATCTTTACAGTTTTTAGCAGCTTCTGGGTCTGTTTTCATTAATTCATTTCTTGTATCATTAACTCTTGAAATAGATTGAACCCAGAAATCATTGATATCATTTGTCATCATTGGCATTGGATTAGCATAAGCAATTGAACGAGTATCAATAAGAACTTCACTTTCTTCACCAATTGGAATTTTACAATTACGATAAACTAAATATCTTTCAGTTAAATTAAATGCATCTTGAGTACCAACCTTAAATTTAAATATATTATCATTCATTGGACGAATACGGAAAGAAACAGCTTCTGGTGGAGCAGAAACACCATGTTCAACACGAACATAGTATGCAGATTCACCATCAATTTTAGATTCAAGTCTAACACACTTCTTTTGATCTTCGTCTAATGGGCATACTTCATCTTTAAAGTAAGTAAGTTCTCTGTTGGAATTTACATCTTTATACCAACTCCAGTCAGAGAAACTTTTTTGATTTTGTGTAATACCATCTTGTACCACAACTGTTGGTCTATCTTTTAAGAAATATGAATTACCAACGAAAAGATATACAGGCATTGTTCCGTAATTTCTAATAATGAAATTGTTATAAACGTAATCAGGTGAAATATTAGCTGGATTAATATTAGCTGTACATTCTTGCCATTTAGTAGTTGGTTGTGTGAAGTCTTCTAATTCATAATTAAAGAATATTTTATCTGATTCATCAAGGTCAGGATCTTCTTTAACTTCATCAGATTCGGCATAAAGTTTAAGATCGACTTTAGATAACCATTCTTCTTCATTGGCTTTAAAGTCATATTCCTCTAACTTTTCACAATTAAGACCTATACTTTCACAAGTATATTCTCTAGATATTAAATCTTCAGCTGTAGGTGGAACTATTTTCATTTCAGATTTGATTTTAACGAAAGAATTAAGATTAATATACGTATCTTCATTTTCGAAATAATAGTTAATTTTTGAATATTCTCTTGACTTTTTTCCTGGAAGAAACATAACTAATGGATAATTTTTAGCTTTATCAACTATTTTAGGAATATTTTCGTTATCTCCATCTTCTACCGTAGTATCTTTGGTAGTTTCATCATAATCATCATAAACATTATATGGGAAATAGACTTCAGCATCTCTTGATCCTTTAATTGTATCTTTCCAGTAATTAGGTAAGTGCCTTAAACCACGACCAAAGAAAGCAAAGTTACTTACAATTTCAGGTAATGTAGAACCAAAACATTGAAGTTTATAAAGAGCAGCAATTAATAAAAGCTTTTTTGCAACTTTCATTTTCCAAAATTATGTATTTAAAAATGTTTCTTTTACTTTTTTTTTTTAAATATTTTTTAATTTATAAATGATATTATTATTATAAAATAAATAATAATAATAATAAAAAAATAAAAAGAAAGAGAAAAAATAGACTCTTTATATACTTTTTTCTTAAAATAAACAAAATATATAATATGTATAATATATATAATAAAATTTTTTTACTTCATCTTATTTTTCTTCTTTTTATTTTAAACATAATGATTAATTCCATTGAAAATTTTATTATAAAAAATATTAAAATATTTACTTATTATTTCATATTTTAATTTTGACCAATAAAATTTCAATTTTAATTCCATTAAAATAAATTTTCTTAATTGAAACATTTAATAGTATTTCATATCTTAATTTTGACTAATAAATTTTCAATTTTTTTTTTTAATTTATTTTCTAAATATTCCATTAAAATAAATTTTTTTAATTGAACAATTAATAGAATAATTTATGAATTAAGTAAAATATTTTAATATTTTTATAATAAAATTTTCAATTGTATATATTTATTGAAATAATTAGATTTATTTAGTATTTTATAATCTTAATATTTTTCAAATATTTTTTAATTATTTAATATAATTTTAATTATACTTTACTGAATAATGATATTTCATAATAAATAAAAAATAACAGAGCTATTTTTTTTTCTATTTTCCATACTTTACTTTTATAGTTATTTTCTCAACATTCTATAACTTTTGAATAAAATATATATAATATTATGTGTATATTTTATCTTTAATTTTTCATTTATTTATTAAATTAAATATTTTTTTAAAGTATCAATACATCAATTAACATTTTATTTTTATTTTATTTTATTTTATTTATTTATTTATATTAATGAATATTGAATATTTTATCTTAATACTATTTACTTTTTTTTTTTTTAATAATAAATATCAAAAAATAAAGTTTATAATTATAAATTAATTTCATTAACTTTTAACGGGTTTATTTTATAATTATTTGGATTTTTATAAAATAAAATTTAAAAAAAAAAAATTTAATTTAATAATGTATTTATAATAACATTAGGTTGATTTTTATTATTTATTAGTACTATTATTGTTTGTTTTTCAGTACATTAATTTTATTTTAAAATATATTCTTTTATATATATAAATATTTTATTTTTATAATAAACTTTATTATAATAAAAGCATTTATAAATGGTTAGAAGCAATTTTTTTTTGTTTCCCATTCATTAATCATATTTAATTTTTTTTATAATAATTATTCAAAAAAAATTAAAGAAGTATGCTCCAATTTTTTTTTATTACTATTATTTTTGTCATAAATTATACTATTAAATTTTTCTAAATATTTAATTAAGAAAATTTAATAGAATATTTAGAAAATACAATTGAAAATTTATTGGTCAAAATTAAAATATGAATTATATTGAAAAAAATTTGAAAAATTCAAATAATGGATTAATTAAATAATAAAAATTTGAAAATTATTTTTTTTATTCAAATTATTATATAACTAGTGATTCATTGTTATTAAATATATAGTGGAAAATTGATTATTATATTTTTTTATGTATAAATTGTTTTGAAAAAAATTTTTTTTTCAAAACGATTTATACTATCTAACTAGTAATTTCTAATTATTCTTAAGTTTTTTATTTGTATTTATTTGATTACATAATTTCCAATCATGTATTAAAATGTATACAAATACATTTTTATTATATATTTTTATTATTATATTATTCTATATATGTGCTAATATTAATATGAAATTTATTATAAGTAATTTTAAATAATATTAAGGTGAAATATATCATTACATAATTATTACAAATTAATACATTAAAAGATGGATAAAAAAGATAATGATTATAACATTAAAACAAAAGAGAAAAGTAATGACAGTGATAGCGATAATAAAATAGCTAGAACAGCTAAAGAAATTCAAAAAGCTCATATTGAACATTTAATGAATAGAATTGATAAACCGATTGTTCTTCCAGAAAATAAAGGAGTTGTTTTAAAACCACCAAAAGATTTTATAAGAAATGTTCAAGGTAATTAATTATTTAAAGAAGTTTCTTTTTAATCATAAATAAAAATACTATAAAAAATATTTTTATTTATTAATTTAATCTTTATATATATATATAATTTAAGGTTCAAGTGCTGGTGCTGGTAGTGGCGAATTCCATGTATATAGAGCTTTACGAAGAAAAGAATTAACGAGATTAAAATTAATGGAAGAAGAAATTAAACATGTAAGAAATTCTTATTTTTTATTAAACATGTAAAATTTAAAATGAAAATTAATTAGAAACAAAAAGATAATAATTTTTTTTAATTAATTTTTTTTAAAAAAATAATTTAAAGGAACAAGATCAAAAAGAATTTGATGAGAAAATGAATAAATTAAAGGAAATAGAAGATAAAAAAACAGAAAAACGTCGTAAAAAACGTCAAAAGCAAAAAGAAAGTAAAAAAAGAAAACTAATGAAAGAAGAAGAAAAGTGAAATGATAACAAAAAAGAAAGTTATAACTAATAAGAATCTATATTTTGAAATATATAATGTATATATATACCCTTTATGTAATTAAATATTTAATTTATATATATTATAGTTGTATTAAAAAAATAAAAAAATAAAAAAATATAAAAAACTAATCCTAAAATTAAAACTAAAAAAAAATAAAAAAAAAACTTTTCCACTTTATTGATTTTCAATACTCTTCTGTCTTATTTTTTTTAAAAAATTTATTATTTAATAATTTTTGATTATTATAAATATTATTATTATTAATATTAATATTATTATTAATATTATTATTTTTATTATTATTATTATTATAAATTTGTATTATAAAAATTTATAAGATGTACGATTTTTATTTGGGGAACATAATATATATTTTTGATAAATAACTTTAAATTTAATTTTATATTTTTAGATATAAATATAAGATTATTAATTTTAATAATATTTTGTTTATATGTTTAATTATTTTAACTTACTAAAGTAATAATAAATTATTATATTAAACGTTTTGTTAAGATATATAAATAATATTTAATAAAAAAAAAAAAAAGAATCATTATTAAATTAAAACAAAACAAGACGAAAAAGAAAAAACGTTTTAAAAATGGAAAAGAAATCACCAAAATATAATATTGACTTATCAGATAGGTCATTACTATGTATGGATTTTAGAAATGATTCACCATATGTAGTATCTGGTGGAGCAGATCATGGATTAAAGGTATTACTTTTAACATAATAAAAAAAATTTAAAAAATTATGATTTCAATATAAAAATAATTAGAATAAAAGTATTTATGTATAATGATAAAAAAAAAAAAAAAAAAAAAAAATAAGGTAGTAGATATAAAAACAGGAACAGTTACAAAAAATTTATATACAAAATTATACGGTCATTCAGAGTGGGTCACTTGTTGTATTTTTTTTGATGATGGAAGAATTCTTTCTGGTAATTATACAATGGTTTAGTTAAAGAAACAATTTATTATAAATTATAACTTTTATATTTAGTTTATTATTAATATTATTTATTATTTATAAAAAGGTGGAATGGATGGAAGATGTTGTTTGTGGGATAATTCACAGGTTAAATGTGTGGAACTTGGAAATGGTGAATCCAGAGGAATAGGATATGCTGCATCTATGATGACAGTACCAACTGGATATAGTATCTCAGATATAAACTTATTGAAAAAATCTGATACAGAATTCCAAGTGGCAGTGGGCGATTATGAAGGGAAAATCAAAATTTGGTCAATTCCTAATAATAAAGAAACTTCAATAAATTATAGACGTACAGCAACATCAACTGCAAAGAAAAATATTCGTCATTCATTAATTTGTGAATTGGAAGAAAAACAAGGTCCTGTAGTTTCATTACAGAGTGTTCCAATAAGGTTCAATAGAAAAAATCAACCTAATCCAGAAAATTCCTTATATATTGCAGCAGGATATAGAAGAGGATCAATTATAATATGGGATTGGATTAATAATCGTCAACATATGATTATGAGTAATGCACATAATGGTGCATGTCAATGTTTAAAATTTTTCAATATTCATGGAAAAGAAGGTATAAAATATGATACAGAAACAGGTGAAGTAATTCAAGATTTAGCGTCAATATTTTTAATTTCATCAGCTCGTATGGATGGAACAATTAAAATTTGGGCTATTGATGGAGGAAAGCAAACATCAAATCAACCTATAAGACAAAAAGCTGTATTCATTTTAGAAAAAATTCATGATCTTGGTATTTCAGGTATTGAAGTATACCCAAATGGTAAAAAAATTATTACTTCTGGTATTGATGGTAAAATCAATGTCATAAGTTATCCAGTAATTAATACCAAAATTCGTAAAATTATATCAAAACCAAATATTCTATATCAAATTGATTGGCATCAAAATGTAGTAACATCATTTTATATAATGCCACAAGGATTTTTAATTACTGGTTGTCTTGATGGTTCAATAGCTGTTCATTATTTAGGTGAATCAGAAGAACATGATAATGAAAGAAGAGAACAATTTCTTGTTGATGTAATTTGTTATCCTAATCAAATAAAAGATATTGTAAATGGTATTAATGTATTAAAAATGCATAATTATAAAGTTGGAACTACAAAAATGAATGTGTTGGTTGCAGCAAGTGAACTTGGTAATTTAGTTTTATGGGATTGTAATGAATATATTAATAAATGGAATATTAAAAAACAAGAATTTTCAAAAAGGAATAATATTTCTGCTCGTATTATTGAATCAAGGAGTAGAACACAGGAACGTGAAAATTATTTAGTTCAATAATAATAAAAAAAAATCTATTATATTTAGTTTCTATCATAAGTATTATTCTATTAATTTATTAATTTTTGTATGTATTTTATATTTTTTTTCTGAAAAATATTAAAAAAAAAAAGAATTTTTTTTAAAACAAAAAACGAAGAAAAAAATAATTTTTAAAACAAAAAAAGAAAAATAAAAAAATAAAAATAAAAATAAAAATAAAAATAAAAATAAAAATAAAAATAAAAATAAAAATAAAAATAAAAATAAAAATAAAAATAAAAATAAAAATAAAAATAAAAATAAAAATAAAAATAAAAATAAAAATAAAAATAAAAATAAAAATAAAAATAAAAAATAATAATTAATGAGAATGTTCGAATAATCCGAAAATATAAATAATAAAAATGGTCTTATAATAATATATGACAATATTTATTATAATTAATATTTTATTACTTTAACGTTTATTTAATAATTTTAAGTGTTATATATATATTATTAATAATATTGAATTTCTGTGAATATATTATATATATATATATATACTATTTTGTTTTGTAATTATTATATATATATTATTTTATCATTGTAATAATAATTAATAGATAATGGATATTATTTCTATTTTTATTAATTATTAATATTAAATATATTTATAATATATATATTATATATTTAATAAATATTTTATGTACAACAACATCTTATTATATATATATTTACATTATTCATTAACGAATAATTTATAGAATTTATTAATTATGAAAATAAAACGGCAAGATAAATGAATAGAAAAACACAGATAGTAGATACTACATAAGCAATATATTTATATGTCTATAGTAAAATTAATAAATATAAATATATGATTTTAATTTATTTGGTATTAATATTTTTACAAAAATTAAAATATTGACCTGTCTAATTTGCTTGCTTTTCGTTACTGCTGATTCAAGCTCTTCATTAACTTCTTCGACATCATTATTAGCTTCATCAACTTTAATCTTAACATCACCAATTATTTCATTCTGACTCTCAAGCATAATTTGAATTTCTTTTGAAAGCAAATATAAATCCTACAAAATATTATATTTTATTTTAATAATAATAATAATAATAATAATAATAATAGTAATAATAATAATAATAATAGTAATAATAATAATAATAATAATAATAATAATAATAATAATAATAATAATAATAATAATAATAATAATAATAATAATAATAATAATAATAATAATAATAATAATAATAATAATAATAATAATAATAATAATAATAATAATAATAATAATAATAATAATAATAATAATAATAATAATAATAATAATAATAATAATAATAATAATAATAATAATAATAATAATAATATAATAATAATAATAATAATAATAATAATAATAATAATAATAATAATAATAATAATAATAATAATAATAATAATAATAATAATAATAATAATAATAATAATAATAAATAATAATAATAATAATAATAATAATAATAACATCAACAATAACAACAATATTTAAATATATTATTATTATCATTCATAATTAAATACTAACACTTATTGATTTTTCTATTTTTTTCATATTATTATATATTGTTTGAGCTTCATAATGATTTTTTTTGTTGCTACTAACTTTTGATGATAGAATCTATAAATACAAGTAATATATATATATATAATGAAAAGAAATAATTTAATATTCTTTTTAAATGCTTTTTTTTTATCGATGTTATAATACCATTTAACATACTTCATTTGCAAATATTTGATATCGATTATCTATATTTTTATTTATTATGAATTCTTCGTTTGGATTTACAATATTATGTTGTCTAATAAGTCTGTCTTGTATTTTTTGCTCATAATCTTGTTGCATTGATGTAAACTCTTTAATAAATTCTTTAACTTTATTCATAATTATTTTTTGTTGTAATCTTCTCATTATAACCTCTGACTCAGTAAATTTTTTACTACATGTATCATAATCCAAACCTAATAAAATGTACAATAAAACAATAAGAAAAGTATTATGAATAAGTATATGTATATTAGTATATAATTAATTAAAGATATATAAAATTTTATAATAATAATAATAATAATACTAATACTACTACTACTACTACTACTACTACTACTACTACTAATAATAATAATAATAATAATAATAATTTTATTATATAAACCTTTAATTTCATTTATAATAAATTGGACTTTGGAATTAGTTGTATTTATTAAGCTATCTATAATATAATTAGTTTTTACTATTATTATGATAATAAATGGTTAATATAAATTTTACCTTTTTTTTTTTTTTTTTTTAAAAAAAATTAAACAATATTATTTGAATATATTGTACCAATTTCATTTTCTTTAAACATATTTACTAAAACTTTTTTCTGTAATTCTCTTATATTATTAACATTACTATAACATTCATTAAGATTGGATTTTAATTGATTTATCTTTTATAATAATTATATAAAAATTGTTGAGAAATATTAATTTAATGCTTTTATTTAATATATATTCGTATTTTAATATTTTTAAAAATTTTCTTACTTTTTCTAGAAATAACGAATCATAATTTTTTACTTTATCATCTATATCAATTTCATATAATGTTTGAGAACTTCCTTCCTGTTTTTAAATATTGCAAAAATTTATAAAAATATATTTATTAGAAATAGATTTATATATTATTTAAATTATTATTATTATTTAAAAATAATAGTTTTACATCAAAGTATTCCAATTCAAGTAATCTATCCCTTACAGCCATTTTTTTAGATTTTTTTCTTTTTTTTTTTTTTTTTTTTTTTTTTTTTGCGTATTAATATAATACTTTTAAATATAAATACTGAAAATTGCTATTATATAATTATTTTTATTTTTGTTTACTTATATAAAGATAAATACTACAAATGAATATTTTAATAAAAAATTGTTTATTAATTATTATTCATCTTCTATTCTTTTTGATTTAATGCGCATTTATTTTGAAATTGTTTTTATTTTAATTTATTTTTTTTTCTGAATTTTAATTAAATATGAATAATTTTATATTTATAAAGTTAATGATTTTTATTTGATTTCCAAGTAAATTTACATATATAAACCTTTTTTATATGTATTATTTTTAATTTTTTGAAAATTTGTTTTGTAAATAATAGATATGTACATGTAAATATTTTTTTAAAAAACTTTAATTAAAATAAACTTTTTATATACAAATTGAATTATTTATTTAAATATATTTTTTTTTAATTTTTATTATTATTATTATAATTTTTTTTTTTTCGATTAAACTATTAACAAATTAAAATATCAATCAGAATACAATTATAAAAGTTAAATTATTATTGTTTATATGATATAATGGAAAGATGTTGAAAATGTTAATGTATTTTTACATTGCAATATTGTAATATGTATCTTGAATTTAATATTAAATTAAATTTTAAAATATATATATATAAAATTAAAAAAAAAAAAAAAATAGTAACAGTTACATTTTATATTTAAATATAAAAATTTTATTGAAAGGTTAGTTAAATATAAATTAAAATATAAAATCCTTTAAAGTTATTAATCTGAAAGCTGTAGAATTAGAGCAACACCTCTAATAACCCAATGATCTTGCGGTTTGTTTGATGGTAATCCAATAGTCATAACATAATTAGTTGAATGACCTGTAGTAGATAATGTACCTCTTCTAGCACTTGTCTTGTATACTGGACAGCTATATAAATTGGTATTATCAATTTCCTCTATTTTAGATGGTATCATATGAATCTATAATTATAATTAATAATAATTAAGTTGTAATAACAATGAAATTATAACTATTAATATATATAAAGTATATAAAGTATATTTAAAAAAAAGGATACAATTGGCATTGTGTCTGTTAATTGTTTTAAATGTTGTTCAGCTAATAGATGCGATTCTCTATCCCATCTAGCACCTTCTATAAACATACCATGAATATAAACACCATCCTCTGGTGATTCTGTAGGTTCATTTTTCATTACTTTAAATGTTAAATCTAAAAGATCAATTGGAATTTTATGCTTTCTTGCATAATTTTGAAGTGTGCCTTTTATTGTTATCATTTTTAGATATAAAGTTAATATTTATTTATTATGTATTATTATTTATTATTATAATTTTTATATAAATGTATGATTAATAATAATGTTATTGTAAAAAAAATAAATAAAATTTATAACATTTTCTACTATTATAATTAATGTCATTTACCTGTAATAAATGACTGAGTAAAGAAAAATCCAGATATCCAAAATACAACAGGCGTAGATGTATCTACCCAATTTTGGAAAAATTTTAATCTTTCAACAAAATCAATAACATATGAACCCTATATAAATATATAATATATATTTATAATGAATTTATATTATTATGAAAATTATATTTTTTGCTTTATCATATTTAATTATTATTTACCAAAGGTTTTAACGATGGATAACTACTTGCACTCCACATTTCAGGAATTTTGCCAGTTAATAAACTATTATAAACTAATTCTAATTCTGATGACATAACAACTAAACCTTTTATAGCTTTTAATATATTTTGTAAACTTGATCTAATTACGTCAAGAAGCTTATTAAATCTTACAAGTTCCTGAATTAAAATTGTATTCATACTTTCTGAATAAATAACGGGGAATTTTTTCATTGCTGATTTTATATCATAATTATTTGGTAATTTTTCAAGAATTTCTGTAGCACAATTATAACACAAATCATCCGAAGAAGCTCCTGAACCTGATGATGATGATCTTGCTTGTGTAGATAATACAGATTCTATTAAAAGATTAGTTTCACTTATATCTTTTGAAATATTTGCATTTTCATGTAAACCAAAAACTTCTGGATGTTGTATAATTGGGAATTGCTTGATGTGTTCAAGATAACTTTCATAAGTACCTTTAACTGGAACGGTATAGATTCCACTATCAGATAATTTAAATCCATCTTTTAATATGTCCATATTATAATAAACGGATAATATACTCATTAAGCATCTTCTATCATGATCATCTGTTACACGACCACCATAGTTACATTCACCAGTTAAGTAGCGAAGTGCTTTTAGTGGAATTTCATCATAAACGTTTAAAAATTTATGTAATTGTCTTACACTAATCTTCAAATCAGATTCATTAAATTCATATGGAATATTCCAACCAAGTGGTCCAAAGTTTCTACGTTCTTGGACAATAGCATGGAAGAATACTAAACCAAATAGGAATTTTTCCCATATTTCTTCTGCTTGTTTTTTAACACCTTTAAAGAATGTACTATCTGAAATTGGATCACTTGTATATGAACGTAATAAGTTTGCTTTAAGACCATTTGGTGGTTCATTTGTCATTTTAATACCATTTTGAAGAATAGTTACAGGGAATTTTTCACATGGATAAGATGTCAAATATAATCTAAAGTTTTTATTTGTATTATCAACTGTTAATTCTTCACAAATCTTTTCGAGTGTTGGAAGCCAACTAACTGCTAAATGACAATTTTGAAGCACAACCCATGATCCATTCTTTGTTCCTGATTTAATCATTTGACTAGCAATTGGACCTTGACCTTGACCTAACGAAATACTTGTTAATTTTTGTCCAGTAATTCCCTTTGATTCAGCAAAACGAAGTAGACTAGTTTTTTTTTTAAATAATTTTATAATTATATTTTCATCATCATTTAAATTTATATATATAAAATACATATATCGATAAATAAATTACATAAAAAGAATATTTATTAGTATAAAATATAAAGTCATTATTATTTAATTTATGAATATATTAAATAACATATTAATAACACTAGTTAAAAATTTCAATTAAAATTATATAATATTTATTAACCTTGACATTGGATCAACACCAGGTGAGAGAATAAAAATAAGAGGTGAACAGCAATTAGAATCTTGAAAACTAGCAGCTAAATCAAATTGTGGAGGTTCAATAAATTTTTGTCCCATCTTTACTTTTACAAATTCCAAAATAGCTGGAACAAGTTTATCTGGTCTTAAACATTTATATATTAATAATTTTTGGAATATTGTTAAATGTTTATCCCATTCTCCTGGTAATGTCTCTTTATATGGTTCTGAACTATCATATATAGTTTTCCATTCACTTATATGATTCTTTAATATATAACATATATTATTATAAAAATTAATTAATTAATTAATTTATTATTGTTATTATTTGTAAATAATTAATATTTTATTTAAATTTTGATTTTTTTAATTAAGTAATATAAAGTTACCGTAAAGTCATCTGCAAATGCTTCGAATATTGGAAGTTTTGATAGCTTTGTAATATCTGACCATGCCTTATTTGTAAGCCATTCAGATGCTGGATTTGGTTGTGATTCATTATCTAAAGTTAAACCACCAGTTAAAAGGAATGTCCACTCATCAGGATCAATTTCAGATTTACTTTTCATTAAACCAGTACATAACAAAAATGAAAGAAGTAACTTATCTTTCTTAAATAATGAACGACAAACATTACAGTATAATGAATATGTAAAGTAGTTTTTTAAGTTATTAATTCTAACTTCTATATCTGTTGATTTTTCGCTTTCTTCAATAGATTGTAAAAATAGATTAATAAACCATACTAATGAATATTGATACATTGGCTCGATCTAATAAATAAAAGTATTTTAGTAATAAATATTAAATATAAATATAAATATAAATATATATATATTAAAAAAATTTATTATGTATTTATTAAAATCATACATTAGCTAAATCAGCTATAACAAAGAATAAGATAGAAGAATGAACAGCTATTGGACGATAACCTGTACGTGTAATTTCAATTTCTCTTTCAGTCTGTTGAGCAATTTTTTGTTTTTCTGCTATTTCATCTGATAAAACTTTAGATGATGATAATACATTTACTGCAGATTCATCTTCAAGAATATTACCTTCAAACGATGAAATAAGTTCTAATATTTTGTCTTCTAATTCTTTCAATTGTCTTGAATTTTCAGCTGATGTTACAATTAACTTGTTTCTTTCTTCTTCAAGATCTGGTCTTTCTTTTGCAGCAACAATACCTAGGAGTTGATCTTCTAAACCATCTGGAGTAATCATAAAGTTTAACACAGTTACTTTAGTAAATATTTCTGGTTTATAATGTGGATTTCTTAATTTTGTGGTAATATATAATTTAAAATCATTTGAATATTCAACTATATCATCTCCAATTTTAATACTTAATACACCTCCTGATTTAAATAATTGTTTAACTAATAATGGTTCTAATACTGAATCTAACTCTTCTCCAACATTTTCAATTAATACAGGGGTACCAAACTGAATGGCATTTTCTAAATTTCTAATAAAATCATTATCGGATAATTTAATAACTGATAAATTATTTTTTTTCTCTAGGTTTTTAATCCATTTACTTGCTTGTCCTTGAGGGTCAATGAATAATGGCCATCTTATTGTATTAAAGGCAATGATACCATTATCTTTAGAAAACGTGTCGTTAGGAAGTCCAGAAAGAATCCATGAACGAATTTGAATTGGATCTCCTAATGTATTTTCAAGTGTAAAGTTTTCTGAACATTTAATACATTTATCATTAATAATTTTATTCCAATCACTTAATGCTTCTTGTCTGAATGCTGAGGTAAATGCTCCTAAATATGATACCATAGCAGAAGCTAATAATGCATCACCTGTAATTGTTTCATATAATCCATCATACTTTCTAGATGCCTCTGTCCATCTTGTTGTTTCACCACCAAGACCACCTATGAGCTTTTCTGCACGTATAAGCATATTTGTATTCTTTTCAATTAAGTTTTGTAAATCTGTTTTCTTTTGAATATTTTCATCATATTGACTTTGAAGTAATGCCATTTTATCTTCAACAGCTTTTAATTCAGCTCTCTTAGAATTAAGTTTTTCCATTTCTATCGCTAATTCAGCTTCAGCTTTAGCCAAAGCTTCTTGCTTTGGAGCAACAACTTTTCTTACTGTTTCATATTTTTCTATAGCAATAACCCACTTACATAAACCTTCTGCAGCAGATGATGAATTTTTAACAACATTTGGATCAAAATCAGGGTTTGGTATATGAGTTGTTCTAATTTTTTGAATAATTCTTGGTGGAATATTATCTTTATCATATGATTTTAATGAGGCAAGGAAGTGAGGATCTCCAAGCATTTTTAGGGCTGGTCCCCAATAATCTTCGATCATTTTACCACTACCAGATGGATCCTTGATTCTAGCAGGTTTAACATCTTTCATGATACAGATAGCTTCCATTACAAGCTTCACTGCACTAGGTGGATTTTTCATTGATTTTACTAACGTAATATCAGCAGGTTTTAATGTATCAAGTGCTTCAAGAGCAGCTTCTAATGCGGGTAATGCAACAGCCAATTCACTTTCACATTCATCTTTAATTGATTTAGCTTCTGAAGCCTTTTTATTAGCTACTTCTTCATCTTTTTGTACAACGGATTTCTTTTTTTCAACCTCACTTGATTCTCTTTGGACTACAACTAACATATCATCAGTTTCTTTTGATGTTTTAATTAATTGAGGTTTTAAATCATTAAGATTAGTTTGCATAACACTAATTTGTTCGGCAGCTTGAGCCAATTGGCCTAAACCTACATCATACCTATTCTTAATATTATAGATTTCATTTCTTTTTATAGTTAAGAGTCTTTTATATGTTTTAATTAATTCTAAATATGAAGTTGGTGTAACATATGTATGTCTTCTCAATGTATTAAATAACTTTCTGGATAATTCTTGTGACTTTAAATGGATTTCTTTACATAAATAAACAATATTTTCTTTATCATTACCAAAATCAATATCTTCTAAAAATTTATTTGCAACCATATCTAAAGCATCTTCTGGCCATGTCTGGAACCAATCGATAGTACAGCAATTTACCAAAGATGGGAACATTCTCAATCTATTACGAAAAGCGTCTCCAATTGGACTCATACATAGATTAATATGCAAATTTTCTTTACATCGATTAACAAACATATTATACAGGGTATTTTGATTAGCGTTGAATTTAGGATTGATCTTTGTCATTTCGTTTCTTACTTGTTCACAAACAGCAGCTTTTTCATCAGCTGGGAAAATATTCGGTACTTCACCAGTATTTAATAAATTATTGATATCTTCAAGGAAAGATTCTTCTTTAACTTGAGAATCACTAAACAAAAATAAACATTTCTTTCCTTCTCCACCTGCTTTAATCAATAATTTTTTCAAATCTTCTCTCCATTCATCATGGCCATAAGTTTTAGTAATCATTGCTTGGAATAAGAAATAATCTGCCATAAATGCTGCTAATTTTGATAAACTTTGTCTACCATCACCACCAAGGCCAACTAATAATGCATGACCAGAAGGTTGTAAAAGTATACGAGCAATTCTAGATATATGCTCTATAGCAAATCTAAATAGTACTAAATTCATTGGAGCATTACTAAATGAATTATATTCATCAAGTTTTTCTTTTAAAATTTCTGTCACTTCTTCAATATTTGTAACTTCATCATATATTTTTTCTGTAGAATTTTTTGTTACATAATCACCAAACATTAAACTTCTCATATCATCATTTTCAACAGATTTATTGTTTTTACTACATAAATGACCAAAAACATTATCAAATTTCTGACCAAAACATCTTGAAACTAAATCTCTTATTAGTTCATGGAACCAATCTCTTCCTTCATCATCAATTAATCTATCATAAAATACTCTATATGCTTCATGAGTCCATAGTCTAATAATTTTTTCAGGTTCTTGATATCTTTCTGAATTAGATAGTAAAATACCTTGGATAACTCTTGAGAAATCACGAAGATTAAATGTATAATGTGATTTTGCAGGAGTTGGAAGTAAATTTTCTATTGCTTTTTGATAGACTTCTAATGTTGCATTAACTATATTATTTTTAATTGCAAGAATACCGGTTTTGAAATTATTCGAAGTGAAATGCCAATCAATGATTGCTTGGAAAATTGTTTTTAATGTTTTTTCTTCAAATGTTGATATTCCAATAACATTAAAATGACGAAGATATCTAGGTGTAATTGGATTACGTCCACCTCCAGTAGGACCCATAGCAGAAATAAATTGAACATCAACTATATTCATTACTGACATGTCTTTTAAATCATACCAATATTTATGATCATTCCACATTCTTAGTAATTCAATTGGTCCTTGAGCACCATATCTATCTCTAGCTGGCATATTAAGATCATCAATAAAAATAACAGATTTTTGTCCTATTGGTGGACCATAAATACCCTTCTTTCTTCTATCTAGTTTTCCCAAAATTATCATTTGAGTTTGATTTGGGGTTGTTTGTGATGAGAAATTAATCATTACAGGTTGATAATTATCTGGTAAACCATGTAATAATTTTTTATTAATATAAGATGTCTTACCAGTACCAGTCTGACCAACAAATAGAATTTGTTTACCATGTAAAATCAATGTATCTAACAAATATGTATATCTCTGAGTATCAATTGTTGGAACAATAATGTCATTAAATTTGGTATTTGGTTGAATTTCAAAATTTTCGATAGTATCATTCCATAATTTCCACATACCACCTGATACTTGTTTCTTTTATTAATTTATAAATTAATTCATTTTTTTTATTAATTTATATATATATATAATATGAATTAATATATATAACAAAATATATAAATAAAAATTAATTAATCTTATTATACCTCAGGTTCAAACATATATTCATAAATGGATCCATTTCTAGGAATCATTTTATTTATTTTCAAATCATCAGGAATTGGATAATCTTTTATATTTCCTTCAATAACATCTCTAAAGAATTTATCATATTCTACCCTTCCTTCTTCATTAATAGAACCACCAAATGACCAAATACATGAGAATAAGAAATATGATACAATCCATACTTCAGCAATATTTGGCGGAATTTTTGCTTTTTCATCTTTTAAGAAATCAAGATGTGAATCATATATATTAATTAAGCTATTAATTTTATTTAATTTTGGAATTTCTGTAATTTCTTTACAATTTTCCGTAACAAATTGTAAGCATGGTGGTACAATCCAATCGAATAATATTGTAATTAATTTTCTATTTTCTTCAGATAGATTTGTTATAGTATTAAGCCATGATAAAAAAATGGGTCTCCATCCAATTAATTCTTCTTCCATATAAATCATACCACAACGACTTACTGTAGCTGGAGAAGCAACTGCAAGATCTTTAACCTCAAACATGATACTCATTGTAGGTGACATTTTCATAATTTCACCACTAGTTAAACAAAGTTTTTTATTATCATCTAATACTGTATTCATGTTTTCAATCCAAATAGCATCAACTGGACCATCAAAAATAATCCATTTTCTATCAGGTGATACTGATGAGGTATATTTATGAAAAGCGTGAGCAATAACACCATCAGTCCATTCATGGGTTACAATATCAAATTGACCATATAACTGTCCCATTGTAATTGACTTTGGATTAATTACAGTAAATTGAACTCTTTCTTCACCTAATTTAGCATCTGACATTCTATTTAGTGCCTCCGCTAATACTCTATATGCCATTGTTTTTCCTGACCATGGTTCACCAACAATCATATAACCATGTCTAATACGCATCATTTCATAGATTTGAATAATTTTTTCAATATGTTTAGGTACAGGCTGTAAATTATATTCATTCATTACTTCTGTAATTGCATCTGTAATATTTTTATAATCCGGATCTGGTAATTCAATACCAGGGAATAAATCAGTAGTTATAGATTCAAAAAGTGGAATATCTTGACTAATAAACTTTGGTTTATTAATATCGTTAATTGATCTAAGCATAATAACATGTTCATTTTCTCTTGGGTACTTCAATTTTAAATTACCAGCAGCTGTTAAAACAGATTTAACAGCACGCATACCATAATCATAATGATCCTGGGATGATAATTGTTCTGAACATAAACGATAGGTTGTAACAATTTTTTTAGCAAGTGTTCTAGCTTCAACAAAACCAAAGGAATATAACGAAATTTCAGCAATTAAGGCATAATTTGGAACCTATTATTATTATTATTATTATTATTATTATTATTATTATTATTATTATTATTATAATTATTATTATTATTATTATTATTATTATTATTATTATTATTATTATTATTATTATAATTATTATTATTATTATAATTATTATTATTATTATTATTATTATTATAATTATTATTATTATTATTATTATAATTATTATTATTATTATTATTATTATAATTATTATTATTATTATTATTATTATTATAATTATTATTATTATTATTATTATTATAATTATTATTATAATTATTATTATTATTATTTTATTATTATTAGTATTATACCATCATAGCTACAGGCCTAAATAATGCTTTAAGGTTATCTGGTAATTCACTACGACCCGCGTAACCTGGATTCATTGTAATAAATACTGAGCATGATTTTTTTAAGGAAATTGTTGTTCCTTCAAAAACAAATTTCTCTAGATTCATACCAATAGCACGTTGAATTGTTAAAATTTGTTGAGCAACAACAGATAATACTTCAAGATCAATACGATTAAATTCATCAAAACATGCCCATGCTCCTGATGAAGCCAAACCTTTAAAGAATTTTCCCATGGCAATATAATCTAGACCATCAGAACAATTAAAAACAACACATTGTTTAGCTATAGCTTTTGCAAGATCCTTTGTTGTTTCTGTTTTTCCTGTACCTGCAGGACCTTCTGGAGCTCCTCCTAAATTTAAATCTAAAGCACCAATTAAAGTACGATAACATCTATCTGTTAAAGGGGTAATAACTAATCTTGGACTATTACCTAAATATTCATAACCGTAATTTAAGGTTGCATTAATCATTCTTACAAGTACTTCTTCTTGCTCCCAATAATAACGTAATTGACTTAACCATTCAAAATCATCAACAGAGCTAACATTAGATTTTATTAATTCTGAAACAACATCTCTTGCATGAACATCAATAACTACTAATGCTGATAATGTAATTCTAGCCATCAACGGTAATTCACCTCTAACTAATTCAACAATCGATTCTAGTTGTTTAGTACATTTATCCCTATAATGTTCTAATCCATTTGTTTCTTTATGCATAATTGTTTCTGTTATTTCTTTTGTCCAAAAAATTTGACTTACACATAATACTACTTGACCTGGCCATTCTAAAACCCATTTTTCACGTGGAATTTCTTCATATGATTTTATAGATTTTTGTATTTGTTCATGAACACTGGCTTGCATAACTTTTTCTACTTGAAGAAGCCATTTTTCAACAGCACCTTTAGCTAAGGCAGGTTCAATAACTTCCTTTAACCGAACTCGTTCATTTTCACTACTACACATAGCAACAATTTTTGTATTATCCTGGAATTTTAAACTTGCTATACCTTCGAAACATTTTTTTAAATGAGGTTGTACTCTTAAAGGGTCCTTTGTTTCACCAAGAATTTCCAATAATTCATCATTTGATAAAAAAAAGAATCTTGGGAAAAGTAATCTTTTTCTTTCCAAATAATCATTTAATCCTTTTTGAATATTTTCTAATGTTTCATTACACTCTTTTAAAGTGTTTAAAAGTTCAACTTTGGTTGCAACAACAATAATTTTTTTATTTTCATTTGTTTTTGTCATTGTATCTCTCCATGTTTTATCTACAGCTTTAAATTTTTTTCCTTCTATTGGCATTTGAGCCATTATATCTTCTGAAGTGAAAATTGGTTCTAAATATAACCAAGTTGCTTGAACTTGAAGCCATTCATCAATAACATTTTGAATTATTTGAATTTTTGTTTCCCAGTCAATAACTTCTTCTTCTATTGGCTTAACAAACGGTGATCCATGAATAGTTTGAACCTTAACAATTTGATCATCTAAAATTGTTTGGACATCATCTAAAGCTGATAATATTTTGGTTCCTGTTTCCTTATAATCGATTAAATTAAATTCTAAATCAACCCATTCTTCTTTCATTTTTGTTAATGCTTTTTGTAAAGAAGCTTCCTTTGAAGCAGCTTCACTAATTAAATCAAACTTACTTTGATATTGGCCTAAATTAAGTTCAACTATATTAGAGAATGTAGTATTTTCATCTGGCTCAACATTAGATCCAACAATTTCTTGAATTTGATCCCAATGTCTTTTTTTCATACCAGGATTTCTAAATGCACTTAATAAAGGTATATGAACTTTGAATTTATCTAATTTATTTCTTATATTTTCCGCTACTTTTCTTGGAACTGCAAGATTATCAAAAACTTTAATTAATCTTACCATAGCTTTATACATAGTCATAACATCGTTTTCAACATCTTCAGCATTAATGTCAATAAATTTACCATTCATCCAAATACTATATTTTGTTTGAAATTCATATGCAGTTTCCCAAAGTTTTTTGTACGGGTCAATTCTATCAACAATTTGTTGATACTTTTTAAATGGCGATTTTACAAATTCAAATAACTCTTCTTCAAAATTAATACGTAAAATTGTTTGATGTAATTTTTCTAACTTATCTTCTAATTCTCTTATTTGTTTTATATACTCATTAATTTCGGCCATAATACCAAAATCCTGAAATTTTGATATTTGATCAAAAATAGTATCCAATTCTTCTGTAGTTTGTTCGATTTTTGCTTTTAAATCTTCTTGTGCTTTTATTTTCTTTTGGTTTGTCCTTTTTTTACTCAATTCAAATATTGGCATAATTCTTTGTGGCCATGTAAATGTTACTCCATTTAATTTTATTTCTTCTTCTGTTAAAAATGAATATTTTAATAAGAAAAATAATGTTTTAACACTATTGTTAATTTCTTCTTTTAATTGAACAACATCTACAGTTTTTGCATTTTCAACATATTTTATAGATTCGACAATTTCTTCTGTATCATTAGGTAATTTCATAGCCTTTGCTGAAATTTTTTCATACCTTTCGCAAATACTATATATTTATAATTTATGATTATTTTAAAATTATGTTAGTTAAATAGATATTACAAAATAGTAAAACATTTTTAATTTAAATATAAAATAATTTTTATCAAAATATTTATTATACCTCTGGCATGTTTTTGTATTTAATTCATTAATTTGTAAAACTAATTTTTGTACTAACGCTTTCGATTTAGCAATTAATTTTCCTTTCAAATTTTCACAATTTAAGTACATCATACTAAACCTAACTATTGATGGGCTATTATTAATTTTTACAACTATATCTAATAATTTATTAATTTCCTATATTAATGAATTTATTTAAAAATAAATTAATATTTTATATATTATAATTTAATATTTATATTAACATTATTAATATTTATACAGTTTCAAAATCTTCTAAGGAATGTTTATTCTTCAAAAAGTCATCTATTTTTTTATCTGCTCTATTAGTAATTAATGGCTTATACTTGTCATATGACATTAAATGTTTTTGTGGAAATACTGTATTTTTAGCAATAATTTTCCTTAAATACTTTCCTCCGTTGATTCTATCATCACTCATAGATATTGAAAATAAATTTAAAGGTATATTACTCAATGATGTAAATAATTTTCTTTCAATTCTTGGTATACCTCTCACAGTTTTAACGATTTCTTCTATAATATTTATAATTGTTGATTCAACTTCTGAAAATGGTGGATCAAATCTAATTTGGGTATCAATAATGCTCAATTTAATTGCAAATAATGAAGTATCAGATTGAGCACTTTCAAACTGAGAAAAAAACTTTTCGTATTCTGTTATAGAAGCTTCAGCAAGTTTCCAGAGTTGGTTTCCCATTAAAGATGAAACAGATTTAAAAAATGAATCTAATCTTTTAAAGCCAACTTCTGGATCTTGGCATGATGTAACAATAGAGTACCAACTATCTTTTGTTTCATAAAACCTATTTGCTACTGTTGGAATCCATCTTTTTTAGGTATTAATCATTATAGTATTCATATATAATTTTATAAATTAATAAATATAAAATAATATAAAAATAATTTTAATATATATTATTTATTCATATTTTGCTATAATATTTAAATATAATTTTAATATATATTATTTATTCATATTTTGCTATAATATTTAAATATAATTTTAATTACTCATTCATTAATTTATTTCTAAATGATGCACATTGAGTCTTTAATATATTTTGGAAATCTTCAATAGTAACAGGTAAAATTGATTCATTAAAAACTGACATATCAACAATTTTACAGTTTTGATAATTTTCAAATATTTTCGACACTTCAAGCATAATGGGATTAGTAATAAATAAATTTTCACTAATTATTTTCTTAATTTCAATTAATTTATCATGCCATGGAACAGGTGCTCTTGATATTCTTGGAGTAAAAACTTTTGGTACTTTTTTAATTTCTAATCTTTCTTTCTCTTTTTCATCAAGCAATATGTAGTTAAGAATTGATTTTTTAATTGCTAAATTATAAAATTCATTTATTTCTTTTATTGTTTCCATCTTTTTATTTTGTAAATTGAAACTTTTAAGATAGCTTGCTGGTACTAATTTCATTATATTTTCTATTGTTGTATCTTGAAGTGGGTATATTTCTTTTTCATTGATACCTTCATTTATATAATACATATATCTATTTTCTGAAGTCAATAATTTTTGTAAATTGACTGATGGAAGATCATACGGATCAAGAATTGGTGGGGTTGGTGGTTTTGATTCTGGCTCTGGCAATAATGATAAAGGTTGAGTAATATTCATTCTTGTTAATGGTGAAACAGGTCTGCTTTCATCTTCATTATTTTTATTATTTACTAAGTTTATTTCTAATTCTTTTGCTTTACTAATATTTTTATATTATAATATTAATTATTTAATCATGATGTTATTTTTATTTTAATTTAAAATAATATAACAAAATATAATAATTAATTATTAAATTGAAAAATGTATTATATAAAAATGTATATTTTGTATATTTAATATTTAATATCTATTTCAATATTATATATTACTCATAATTATAATGACTAATTTTTTTTTTTTTAACATTTCCCCTAATACTATCATTTATTGGTAGTAAATGTTTAATATCTAAATTGCATGCAGCAGGACTATAATTATTTGCAATAGAATCTGATGTTGACCTTTGATATTGATCCTCTTTAAAAGGTGATGCTTTGGTTCTTGAAAAGTATTTTAAAAGAGGTGGGTATTGAGAATGATCATATACTTCCTTAACCTTGAAATGAGAAATATATTTATTATAGATAAATTTTAAATTTTATTTTTTATAAAATAAGATTTTTAATTATATTAATATATATATTTATCATTTACTTGTTCCTCGGAATTTTGTTTATCTAGTTTACTTTCTTTTTTTTTCTCTAAATAAAAAATTAAAATGTTAAAAAAAAAAGAAAGACACTGTTAATGTCTAAAAAAATATATGAATGAATTATTAAATTATTATTATTACCAGTATTATTATTTCCTTGTTTAATAATATTTCGGTAATTAAAATTTCTCTTTTTGGATATATTTAATTTTTATTGAACAAAAATTATCATATGTTAATTCTTATTCAATATATTTATTATTTAATATATATTAATTAATAGATATCTATATAGAAAAGAAAAAATACTTTAACAGCATCAAAGCTTTTATTAACTTCTCTATATAAAGGATCTAATGTCAAAATATTATCATCTATTTCACTATTCTCTGAAATATAAGATTCTTCATTCTCTTCTTCATCTAATAATTCTCCTTCTTCATAGGGAAGCATTATATTATAGTAACTATTAATTTATAATATATACAAATAAAATATATATACAATTCAATTAAATATCTCTTATGTTTGGAATATATATCATTATTTTATTATAATAATAAAATAGTGATATTGAAAATATTTTAAAAATAATATAAAATATATATAAAATGCAAAATTAATAATATTAAAAATTGAAAAAAAAAAAAAAATTTTTTTTTAAAAAATATATATAAAAAATGTTTAAAATTCTAAAAAGTTTAAATTTTTTTTTTTTTTTTTTTTTTTTTTTTTTATGGCACACAATTTGTACGTCAACTTTATTGAATTTAAATATTAAAATACATGAATCATAAAAAAAACACATAATGAAAAAAAATGATACTAAAAAAAATAAAAACCAGTAAAATATTATAGATAATAATAGATAATACTGGAGGAAAAAAAGAAGTATAATAATATTTAAAAACAATAAATCCATACAGCTCTTAATTCTAAATATAGAATTAAAGTAAAATTGATCTATCCTATTCCACTAGAGTCGGAAATAGGATCGGCATTTGCCCTACTAGGCTGTCCTACTGTGTTATCAGCATTGACGTTCCTGGAGAGGTTGGTTTTAAATTTATTGAATAATATATGTTGTCTTTTACAGACAACAGGCATGATATCATTCAATAGAGCCGCAGATCGCAACAAGAATGGGGATTTTGAATAAGTACCAGATTCAGTCTGACACTTAAACAAACATTCCCATTCCTTTTTGTATGGACTATTGTTAATTCTATCACTAAAACCATAATCTCTACCACCAATTAAAAAAATATATATTCTATACCTATTAACTATTTTTTTACTACCTAATATATCTATATTACTTATACTATTATTACTACTTTTATAACCCTTAACAATATTATTTATTCTATTATCCACACTAGGGTTATTACTGGTCCTAACTAAACTATTAAAAAGACTATCTAAAAAATAAAAAAAATTTCTATCTAAATCAGAGAAGTGATCAATACGAAGATTTTTAAATAAGAAACAATTTATAAACCAATGATCAATTCTCTGATAACTGTCACAATGGAAACAACATGAACAACAATTAGGACAAGAATTATTAATCATTTTAGCAGCTTTTGCAACTCTAGCATCAATTTTATATCCACATCTTGCCCTAAGTATCCACCGAAAACCTTTGCTATATTCAGGAAATTCTAGATTAAGCTTTAAGTAACTTCTTGATTCTTCAAAGTTGTACAATTTATAAGTTTTAGCTTTAATTGATTTATCACTGTTCATGTCTCTGTCCCAATAGAATTCCATAATTTCTTTAGTAGAGGATGAAATATTGTTTAATTTATCATTTAATATTTTACTTTCTTTGTCCCAAGTCCATTTTCTTGTTGTAGCAACATTATTAACTATCTTTGAGATAATGCAGTTGGAGTCCTTCCATTTATTAAAACATCTAACCTGAGCTAAAGCACATTTACCAGAAAGTGGAGGAATATTGAGTTCTTTTGAGATGCAATAAATAGAAACAAAAGAATTAGGTTTCGAGTAGCCTAAAATCCAATAAAAACCTTTGTTAATTATTGTTTGTGTAGAACTAGTATTGTTTTTGTTAGAACCAAGCAAAGGAGCATAATAGGAAACTTGTCCAATAACTTTTGCAGAGAATAAAGTTCTTTTAAGAGGAATAGGAATCAGATCATTTTTTAAAAAACCCTGAATTGAAAACAAAGCCTTACTAACTTTATTTTTCATTTTACTAATAACGAATTTTAAATCTAGAGTTTTGTGAAAGGGAACACCAAGGTAAGTATAACAATCTGTTTTAGGGATTGCGATTCCTGTTAAATAAAAGGTAGGGTCCTCTCTAAGAATATATTCCGAATTTTCATGTCTAACAGCTAATGTGCCACATTTATTAATTCCAAAAGTCATCTCGTTGTCCTTAGCCCATTTACTAACTGAGCGAAGAAGTTTGTTCATACGAGATCTACTAGGGGCACAAAGAACAATATCATCAGCAAATAATCCTCCACAGCAATATTCAGTATCTATTTTCACACCATTATGCAGGCAATCGTTGAAGATGTCGTTGATAAACAAATTAAAAAGTATAGGAGATAAGGGACATCCTTGTCGAACTCCTTTAAGTATTCTGAAAGAATCGGAAAATTGTCCATTAATTTTAACACAAGCTTTGGAAGACAGATATAGGTTCTCCAAAAATTGAAAGCATTTTCCTTGTATACCAAGAGTATAAATTTTCGACAAGATGTTATATATGGGCACAGAATCGTAAGCTTTTTTAAGGTCCAGAAAAGCTATATAAGTATCTTCCCCTTTGAATTTACGTCTTTGACAAATAGAAAGAATAGAGATATAAAGACTAATACATTCTTCCTTATTCCGAAAGCCAAATTGTTCTGGTCTGATAAATCCATGACTTATACCATATTCAGAAATTCTAGAAGCAATAATTTTCGAAAGAATCTTAATACCATTATTGATAAGTGAGATACCACGATAGTTATCACAATTAGAAAGATCGCCTTTTTTTGGAATAGAAACAATGGATGCATTATTCCAAAAAATAGGAAAATCACCATTCCAAATACGATTAATTAAGAAACAGAAACAACTAAGACCAGCCGGAACATAGGAATCATTATTTACAGAGTCATTTGAAGAGGAATCAGGAATTAAAGCTTTATAAAATTCAATAGGGATACCATCGGGACCCGAGGCTTTAAAGTTAGGGATAGAAAGGATGGCCTTTTTGATTTCTTCAATGCTGATATCTTGGTTAATATCCCATACTATGTTATTTCCACTCTTTATACGATTAATAGCGGGAGAATTCTTCCAGAATTTTTTATTCATGCTATGTCCAGTAGAGTCATAACTAAGTTTCTTATAATAATTGCACCAAACATCTAATTGATCTTTAGTACTATACACTAAGTTATCTTGGTGGTCTCTGATAGGATGAGGTATAAATAACTCCTGATTGTTATTTTTAATATTCTTCTTAATCCATGACCATGATTTTCTGCTGTCATTTTTTAAGGTAGCCTCGCAGCCTACTTTAATCCAAAATAAATAGTTTTGTCTTCTAAATTCATTACATTTTTTATGAATAGATTGGCATAATTTATTATAAGATGCAACAAGGATAATAAATTGATTAGGTTCATAATCCAAATGGCTCTTTTTAATTTGTCGATACTTCAAGCTTTTGATTCTTTGAAGACAGTAAATATTACGTGACATATGGAACATTGATTTCCTAATTTCAGTAGAAGATGTAATTTCAAGGTCCTCTGCAATTGAATTAGAAGTATTAATAAACTTATCAACTAGATCATCAATAGAAAGAGAAGGATTATTAAAGATCTCATTATTTAAAATAGCAAACTTGTTATTGTCAACAATATCGTTTTTCATTTCCTTACAGCGAATTCTATTCCATTGAACAACCTTTTTTGGGTGAGTAAAGGAGAGATCAACAAAATTTTTCTTACAATATACTAACATTGGTTTATGATCAGAGACTGGGTGATAATCAATAAAGGAAGCATAAGATATAAGGTTCAACATTTTATAATTAACCAAAGCATGATCAATATCTGAAGATAAATTACCTTGAACCCAAGAGATTCTTGAACTATTGAGAGGTAAAATTATCCAACCATTAATCGGTGATATTTTTTCTTCAAGGTCCACTGTTTTCATGTTAAAATCCCCAACAAGAATAGAAGCATGATCACGATGAATATTAAGCCAATCAATAACTTCTGCTAAAGCACACTTCACTTGTGTAGAATGAGAGCTGACAGGGATATATACATTTCCAACAGAGCATTTAGAGTCGTATATATTATAATTAGTTAAGGAAATAATGTAATTAAATGAATTCTCTTCAAGTATTGCTTGACAAGATTTATGATAACCTAAAAATAAACCTCTCATGCCTGGAATACTATCAACGGCTCTTCTAACAAAATATCGGTAATTGGGAATAGTGACTTTACATGGTTGACTACTATTGGCACCAGAACCGTTCTTTGTTTCTTGAAAACAGAGAAAAAGAGGTTTGAATAATGTGATAAAGTATTCGATACTATCTTTCTTTTCGTGGTTCCATCCATTGGTGTTCCAACTGAGACAAAAAGTAAACTTATCTTTGATAGAATTAAGAGTGTTGAGATTAGAGTGTATACTAACTAATGAGTTGCGTTGGAAAGAATCTGAAGTATTAGATTGTGAGGATGTTGTAGTAGAATTACTTTGGTTATTAATTGAATCATTTAAGTTTGTTGTAGAATTTCTTTGGTTATTGATTGAATCATTTAAGTTTGTTGTAGACTTACTTTGGTTATAAATTGAATCATTTAAGTTTGTTGTAGAATTACTTTGGTTATTAATTGAATCATTAAAGTTTGTTGAAGGAGAAAATAGTTGATTTCTGATCTGTTGAAGTGACCTTTTACGAATATAATGAGTGCAATTACTATACGACAAGCTAGCATTTGAGATATATGATACAAATTTCTTTTTGAAATCATCGAATTTAAAGTCAGATGATAAAACTTTGATCCTAAAATACCAACCTCTAGAACACATAGATCGTTTAACTGAAAGAATGTACTTGTTGAATTCCTTAAGATTTGATTCCAGAAAATCCATCATATATGCATTGGTCCATGAGTGAAGGCCATTGATGAAGATAATGCTAATGTTGTTAATATCAGTTCCATAACAGCGGAATCCACGAACAAAAACATTGCTATTTTCGTTACTATTATAAAAATTTCGTACCATTATGATCTATATTTAATATTGATGAAAAAAATAAAAAAAGTAAAATGAAAGTACTAAACTAAAAAAATCGAGTTAAAAATGTAGACTAGTAATAACTGAATGTAAATTTTTTCTTTTTTTTTTTTTCTTTTGTTTAAATTTATCAATTGTTTATCTTCTTTACTCTATTATAAAAACACTTGTAGAATATTGATAGTTGTTATAAAAATCTCTTTTTGCGAATGTAAATATATTTGAAATCTTGTAAATTCTTAAATTCATGAAAATTAAAAAAAAAGTTAAAGGTGAAGAACTCAAAAATAACTATTCTAAATTCTAATAAAGTATAAGCACATGCTTTTGAGTGAATCAAGCTCATACAATAATTAAAGCAATTACAATGGATTCATACAGTGATAATATACAGAAATACATGAAAGATAAATTTAAAAGAAAATACAAATAACTCATTTCCTGCATATCCAACTTATACATATTATTAGAAAAAAGAACAATTATTGAGGAGACTTCATAAAATGCCCTTAACGTCGCCATGTATCGACAGGCATTTACCCTCTTCTGAGCATTCCAAATGAATGGAAGTACAGGTCCTCAGAAGAGGTAAAAAGTTTAAAGAATCACCAATAATTATGATATTATTATTCAATTAATTTATATTAATTATTAATAATTAATAATCTTTTCTTTTAATATTTTATTTATTTATTTATTTATTTACTTATTTATTTATTTATTTATTTACTTATTTATTTATTTATTTACTTATTTATTTATTTATTTATTTATTTATTTATTTATTTATTTATTTATTTATTTATTTATTTATTTATTATATATTGATTTATTTCAATATCTAAGCACAAAATGATAATTTATTTTTGTGATGGTCTTATTTTTAATTTAATGAAAAATGACAAATAAACACATTATTTAATTATAATATAAAGCTATTTCTATTTAACATAAAATATTACATTAATATATTTTTTGACAATTATTGTATTATTGTTTTATATAATAAATTATATTGTAATTTATTTTTGTTTAATATAATCTTATTTATACTTCTATTTTTGTCTTTATTTTTTTAATATATTTTGTTGTTATGTATTTGCTTTTTTTTTTTTTTTTCTTATTATGACTTATATATCTATTCTGTAAAAAAAGAAAAAAAAAAAAAAAAAATATATATATATATATATATATATAATATATTTAAAAGAAAAGGAAAAAAAATAAAGAAGAAAACTAAATATATATATTTTTATTTTTATTTTTATTTTTATTAATTATTTATTATTTATTTATAAAAATAAAATAACATTTATGTGCAAATTATATATAATTTTTTTTTTTTTTTTTTTTTTTTTTTTTTTTTTTTTTTTTTTTCGAATTTTGAATTTTAAATTTTAAATCTTTATTTTTGGAATATTTGAATTTTTGTTATATATATTTAATTTTATTTGTATGAATATTTATAATTATAATTATCTATAATTATCTATAATATATTAATTTATTATTTATAAAGTAGAAAATATATCTTCATCTTCGCTTTCAACATCTTGACTAGCTAATTTAGTTAATACTCTTCTAGCATAATCACCAGTGGAACGAACAGCTGGACCTTCAAGAGTACTTAAGTAATTCTATTAAATAATAAATAAATAAATTAAATAATTATCATTAAAAAATATTTTGAAAAACATATAAATATATATATATAAATAATCTAAAATACTTACTTGAAGAACATCATTTCCATTCTTTAAATCAAATAAATAAATCAATGCACGTTCACTAGAAAGTTTAACAGGTATATTTCTATCACGAACACATGTCATTATTACTGGAATAAGTTGATTAAGGAAAGGAAGAACACTAGAATGATCCTTCTTCGCAATCTCTTTAATTACAATCAATGCAGTACGTTTACATTCACTTGGTCTTGATTTCAATAAAACAACAAAAGATGGAACAAGACGTTCAAGTAGATTATTAGTATCATTTTCTTTATTAAGAAGTAATTGACCAGCTATTTTAACAGCATTATCACAAACAATAACAGTATCAATATTTTCAAAACATTCTTTAATAATTTCAACAAGATCATCTATATATCCAAATTTAGATAATAATTCTGGAGCTTCATAAATAACATTTAATAATGATAATATTGAAGAGGCCTTATCATCATTAGAGTCGCTGTTATTGAAAGTATCAATAGTATTTTTAATTAATTCTGAAGCTTTATCTTCGGAAGTAATAGCACAATAGGATCCAAAAGATTGAGCTGCATATAAAAGAATATTCTGTTCAACATTATGATTATTTAAGGTAGATATAAGAGTCTTCTCAACAATTGCACAAGTAGCTGGAGAAACTTTTTTATCTTTTCTATTCTTAACAGTCTTTAATACGTTAAATAAAGCTGCTAGCATAGCTTCTTTAACACCAGAATCTGAAGCATTTTTATAACCAGTGTTAATTTCAACAATTAAAGGATCAAGACGAGGTTGAAGTGGTACTAATACAGAAAGTGCCTTAGCAGCTTGGTTACGAACAACAGATTGTTGCTCAGTAAGAGATTTGATAAAGGTTCTTTGTAATTGTGGTAAGAATGGTTTAAGCATCATTGGAACCTTAGATAATAAAATGTTAAGTGTTTTTAAGATAGCAGCTTTAACTTGCCATGGGAAACGATCACCAATAACACGAATAAGTGGACCAGTTATTTGAGTAACAAATGGTTTAAGGGAATCTGCGGAAGTGCGTTGAACAAGTTCACCAATACCAATAGCAGCATATTCACGAGTTTCAGAAGTAGAATACATTAATCCGTGTAAATAAATTGGTAAAACTGGTGAAATACCCTTTGGTAAACAGAAACCTTTTAATGGTTCATCTGGACCTAAGTTTTCACAAGCTTCATTAATAGACTTTCTCAAGCAAGTAACATAATCATCAAGAGAATCTTTCTTAATTTCCTTAGTAACAGCAGCAAGAGTTCTCCAACTAACCTTTACAATTTCATCATCATTATGATTCAATAAGTTAATTAAAACATCCAAGAGATCAGGTATATAGTCAGATAAATCGGTATGGGTTTCGGAACAGAATATTTCCAAGCAATTACAACCTGATTTACACTTAGTTAAATGAGTGTCACGAATAGTTTCCAATAATAATTCAATTAAAGCCATAACACCTTCTTCATCATCAACAGATGATAAAGCGATCTTTAAAGTTTCTCTTATATCATCTTGAGCATCATCTTCTTGTTCAAGACCATTCATTAAAGCTGGAATAATAACATTTAACTTACGAGTTAATGCTTGACCGGCAACAGAAATTAAACTACCTAATGCACGAGCATTGAAGGAAGAAATTGGTTGTTGAATAAGGGTAGGAATAAGAACAGGGAAAACAACATGTGCACGAATAGCCATAATTTCCTTTAAAGCTTCTAAAGCATATGTAGAATTATCACCGTCCTTAAGGTCACTAAGTAACTTAGGTAAGATTTCATCAATAGCTTTGTTACCAATACTTTGATGTAAAACATCAAATGCTTGAGCAGAGGCTTCACGAACAGAAGCTTCTGGATCTACCAATGATTTTTGAACTAATGGAATCATTCTTTCAGCAAAGTCAGCCAATTGTGTCTTACCAATACTAGCAAGAATCTTACTAATACCAATACAAACACCTTGTCTGGTGTAAACATTTTCACTTTCAAGACCAGTATCAAAGGTCGGTAAAATTTCATCGAGAATACCTTCACCAAGTTTTCTAACAAGATCACCTAAAGTACGAGCAGCAGCTTCTCTTCTTTCATATTCTGAACTTGCTAAGTTATTAATAAGCATATTCATTAAGATTGGAAGAATTTCTTTAAGAGTCTTTGGAGTATTTGCAACAATTGACTTCCAAATATGTATACTGCATTGACGAACAACAGCACTAGTATCGCTTCTTACAATGTAAATTGAAGACAAGACTTGCATGTAACCTTCTTCTCCTAATGTAAAGATAAGAACTTTACGAGCAGTTTCAGAACCGTAAACATCTAATTGTTCAATATCGTCACTATTCAAAGTATTCTTAGTAATACCAATGATACGGTAAAGTAAGTCACCCAAAAGTTGAATAGAACTAAGACGAATTCTCCAATTATCGTCGAAGAGTCCTCTCTTTAAGGCAGGAAGTAATAAATCGACGGCAGTAGTAGAGTAATTTTGAACAATCATTTGACCAGCTCTCAAACTGACATTTCTTACATTTTCCACTTCATCAGCTAAACCATTAAGAATGCATGGAATAATCTTACTAAGATAGTTTTGGAATTGATCACCAAAGGTGGCAGGAAGATAAACTAAGAGTGTCATAAAACCTTCACGTACATATTGTTTAGAGCTAGATGTATTTTCGATAACTTCAGGAAGAAGTTTTTCCATACGGTTAATACCAAGACCACGTACCACTTCACTAAGACCTTGAGCAGCACCAGAACGATCAACAGCACTAGTATCAGATTTCAAGATAGCAATTAACTCGGACATTAATTCTGGGAAGTTATCTTCACCTAATTTTTCAACCATTGTACCTAATGCTTTAGAAGCGTAACCACGGGCTTCTGGATTAGGATCAATTAAAACTTCCTTAAGACTTGGCATAAGTCTTGCAATATATGGAATAATATCCTTTTTATCTGTTAATGAAGACATATTACCCATAATTTGAGAAGCCATTTTCTTAATTTCACTATTTCTCTCTCTTAAACCACGACCAATAATTGGCATAACTAAAGCTAATGATGGAGCATCAATATAATGAACAAAAGCAGTCTCTAATAGATCCTTTAAAGCAGTGGCAGTCTTAGTATCTGGATTAACCATAGCATCAATAAGAGATGGGACAAGTTCTTGAATTTCTGGATTCTTAATAACCTGACCAAAATTATTTAAGGCATTCTTAGCAGCTTCTTGAACTTTCATATGTGAATCAGATAAAACTTCACATAAACTTGGAATAATAGAAGGTAAACTGATACTTAATTGTTTTGGAACACAGAAAGCCATAGTACCTAAAAATTCAATACTACCGGTTTTAGTTCTCCAATTATTATCTTCTAAACCTTTAAGTAAACTTGGTAAAATAAGTTTAACACAGTGACCACTAATTTTACTCATAATAACCCTAGCAGCATCTTGAGTAGCTTCACGAACTTCTGATTTTGGATCACCAAAACATGTTAATAAATATGGAATAATTTGAATAATATATGGTTCAAATAATCTACCTAATGTCATAGATAAAGTTTCAAATGCACACAAAGCACCTTCTCTGTATTCATATTTCTTCTTATTTTCAACAGCTTCTTTTAATTTTTGCATAATATCACATTCTTTTAAAGTAGCCATACCACGACCTTTAACAACACCAGCAAGACCATATGCATTACCTCTTCTTTCACCATAATTCTTACCATTAAGAATACCATCTAATAATTTCTGAACTAATTCAGCACTTTCGTTTTTATTAATAGATTTAATTAAACCTGGAAGACAATTAGCAACGGCTTCTTGGACAGCTTCAGATGGAGTCTTTAAAGTATCAATTAATTTAGAAATAACAACTGGAATAGATGGATCATCTGAATCAAGATGTTGGGAGAGTGTTCCTAATGAAATAACAACTGATTCACGAATACGATCTTGATCTTCAGAATTACCACTAGATGGTTTTGATAAGTAACCATTCATAATATCTAAAAGCTTTTTAATATGATTCTTTCCGTTGAGTTTAAGAGCAGAAAGACCTGCATCAAGCATTGCTCTACTAACATCAGAATTTTCATCACCTAAACCTTTATCATAAATTAAAAATTTATATAATTTTTCTAAATTATCACAAGAAGTTAATGATGGTGCACAATTCTTTAAAGCATTAGCCAAGCCACTTCTAGCTTGCCAATTATCCTCCTTAATTAAGGATTCCTTAATAACCATACCAAATTCATCATATTCTGGAACAGGTGGAGCTTTAAGATCTCTGTAGGTTTCATAAATTTTATCAATTACAGAATCAAGAGCTTCAGGATAATCTTTAACACATTTTGCTAAAGCCTTTGATGAATTATTTCTAATAACTTCAACTGGATGTGTAATAAGATCAGCAATACCATTAATTTCTTCTAAAGTGTGAACATCTTCACCATTCTTTTCAAGGAAAGCATTCATAGAGAAATTACCAATAGCTTCATCTTCATCAAAAGCAGAAATATAATCACGGATATTATATTTAGTATCTAATTCTCCATATGGAATATCAACAATGGTCAATCCCTTAAGACAAATGCTTCTAACATCATTACTTTCAGAAAGTAATCCATCGAGTAATTCACTAACGAAAGAATCATTATCTTCACCTTCAAGTTCAGATAATTCTTTTTCCTTAATAGAACTTTTATTTTCTTCTTGTTTTTCTTCTTCATTTTCTTCATCTTCATCATCATCTTCTTCTAATTCATAAAGATTTTCTTGTGATAATCTAACACCTTCACATAATCTAACAATACCTTCTGAGCAACTACTAAGATATTTTGGATACTGACCAATAATACCTAATAAGCATTTAAGAATTGATGTATTTTTAATTGAATGACAATTTGCATATTCTGGATCATAATATTTTCCAATAAAATCAATACATTTATCTATTAATTCAAATCTATTCTTTTCCGGAATAGTTGATATAGTTCCTTTAACTCCAAGAATATTATCAATAAGTGGATACATATAAGCAAAAGTAGATGGGGTAATATATTTCTTAAGGTAAGAAGTCATTTTAGTTAATGAATTCTTTGCTAAAGTTTCAATATTTATGGATGACCAGTGAGAAGGAATTTCCTCATTTTCTTCATTTCTACCAACACCAAAAGAACGTAATATTGACATTAATAATAATGGTGGTGTTATAATATCATGTACTTTAAGTGGAAGACAACCACCAAGTTTATTTAATGTATCAATACCATCCTTGTAAATAAATTCTTTCTTTCTTCCTTGTTTAAAGATATTAAGTTCATAAAGAATAACATCCTTTAATAAAGTATCAATAATAATACCGATCCATTTATCTAAGGTTGAATCTTCTGGAGCTTCATCTTCTAAATAACTCTTATTACTAGTAGCAACACCAGAAATAGCACTATTCATTGTTAAAATAGCTGTTTTAACTTTTTCATAAATAGATTGAACATTTTGTCTAATTTCAGATTCTTTAGCAAGTTGCTTATCTACTAAAGCTTTTTGTTCCTTAGTTAATTTTTGTTGAACAGTACGTCCGCTTGCGCGACGTTTTTCTTCAATTTCTTTTTGTAATTTTCTTTCCCAATCGTCCTTTTTATTAGAACCTCTATTATCATTCTTTTTAAGTGGATCGTCATATAATTCACCTTCTGGTGTTTTCCAAATATCAATATCAGTTTGAGAAAGTTCAGTATTTCTATAGTTTTTAAATTCATTAATAGCATTAGCAACAACAATTGGTAAAACAATATCCTCAGATACTGATGTAAACATAGAAATAGCATTTAAAGTAGCTTCTAAAAATAATGAATCATTTAAATCTAAAGTACCATAATAAGCATCATCTGTTTCCTTATTTATCCATTTTGTTAATAATGATTCAGATTTTGTTGAAACAAGATTAATTGGATCAATTTCAACATTATAACATAATTGAAGCCAACTATCAATACCTAACTTTTTAACAATACGTGGGTGAGATAAAATAATAACCAATTTTAAAAGAATATCTTCAAGGTAATCATTAGTAATATCTTTATCAATGCCTTCAACCAATGATGCATCTGGAACAAGTGATTTTAAAGTACTATATAACTTGACCTCAAAATCACTTGAATTATATGAAGAATCTTCTGGCCAAGCTAATGCATTTTGATTTTTTGAAATACTTTCTTCAGATTCTTTAAGTAAATTAACAATACCAGTAGATACAATTTTAACAAGGAAATCAATAGAATCTAAATTTTCATTTTTAAGATTGGAAATCATAAGAGATCTAATTTCCTCATTTACATAATTTCTAACTTTATAATGTTTACAACTGATAGATAGATAATCAAGAACATCAGCAAATTCATTTTCACATTCATTAATCATTTGTTCAATATCACTTCTTTTTAATAATGAAATAATAACATTTGCAAAAGAAAAGGTTTCTTCTTCTGATAATTGAAGCTTATTATAAATCTTATGATTAAGTAGATATGATGATTTGTCAACTAATTCATTAGAGAAATTTTTTTCTTCTAATATTGGTTCTATTATTATCAATTAAACATAATTTAAATTCATGTTATCAATTTATTTAATATTTATTAATTTTAATATTAAAAAACATTTAATAATTGGATTGTATTTTGATATTAATTATCATTTAAGCAATATTATGTATTGTTAGCAGTCATAGTAAGTATCAATATTGATAACATTTATTTTTATTTTTTTATTTTTTTATTTTTTTTTTAATAAATATAAATATTTTTTATTAAAACATTATTAAAACATTAAATAGTATTATAAAATAATATCATACATTGTTAACAACAATAATACTAAAATTATTACAAATTTATATATATGAAAGTATATAAATATATATATTATCATTATTTACTTACCAACAACAGATTTTTGTAAATTTTCTTTTTCCCATTTTGTAAAGTTTTGAAGCCACTCAATACTGTAATAACCTTCAGCAGGACTTGGCACATCTTTAACTGAATTAGTATTTAGCATTCCAATACCTGCAGTTTGAACCTTTTTTAAAGTATTTAAAAGTGAATTTACTAAATCTAATACACCTTTATTATTATTACTAACATATTTAAATGACTTCTCATTTAAACAATTTCTAATTCCTGATAAATGAGCAAGTCTAATAGCAGATTTATTAGCTTTTGATAAACTTGTAGTTAAATACTGCATAACTGAATTAATAATATCTTGAGCATTGCTATCGTCAGATAATATGTTAAGTAAATATCCAATATTATTGTTAATTGATTTAATTGTTGTGTCATTACTTTCTCTTCCAGATAAAGTAATTAATTGGTTAATAGTATCTCTGACAGAATTAACTGGTAAAGTTTTAAAGAATGTACATGTACTATAAGCAAATTGCTTAGCATCTGGTGTGTTTTTACCTATTTTTTTTTTTTTTTATAAAAAACAAATTATTATTAATATACTGATTAATATATCATAACAATAATTAATTATAAATTCATATAAAAATTAAAACATTCCAATAATAATAATAATAATAATATTAATAATAGTAATAATAATAGACCAAAAAAAAAAAAATTGATTTTTTGCATTAATTAAATATTACCTGCTGGAAGTTTCATTAATGCTTTAATAATTTTATTTAAAGAAGTTTCATCATTAGATATACTTTTCCCTAATATAGTATTAAATAATGATTGTGCATTTCTTTTTGTATTTTCATTAGTTGAATAGGCATTGGATATAGTACTGTCTAAGAAAGACTTTTCAGATAATAATGGCATCATATCAAAAGTAGCATATTTAGCAATATTATTTAATACACTTAAAATACCTTCTGGATTACGTAAAAGCAATTTATTAACAGATGGATAAATATCTGATTTAAACATATCATAAGTCATAAAGTTTTCTATAAATGTCTTGAAAGAATCCTTTAAATCAACAAGATTAATGATAATATATATAAAAAAAATAAATTAAATAATTTCCATTAATAAACAATATATTTTTTATTATTTATATTATTATTTATTATATTTTCAATAATAACAATAATAATAATTACTTACAAGATAAATATCATTAACAGATCCTTTGCCATTTACAATATTTTTATTATAAAATTTCATAACTTCATCCTTTTTAAATTTATATATAAATGATTATTATATATTTATTTAATTAATTAAATAATTATATTAAAATTATAAATAAACTATTATTACTTTTTTATTCTCAATTATATCCTTCCAATTCTTTCTAACAGCAACATCTACTGCTAATCCGAGAATTAAGGCCCAATTTCTTCCTTCATTATTTAATGCATAATTAAGATATGTTTCAACACCTAAACGTTTCTTTTTAATAACAACTTTTCTTGCAACCTTTATGGATTGATTTTTAAGAGAAGAGGAAGCTGTACTGTCTAATAAAATTTGTTCCAATAATAAAGATTGAGATTTTAATAATGAATTTACTGTTGGTTTTATATTTTTCGTTGATTCCGATAAAACTTCATCAAGTAAATTATATGTCCAAGTTAGAAGTACATACTTTAATTTTGCTGAAGATGAACTAATTTTTTTTTTTAAAAAAAAATATTATTGTAATGATAAAATGAATGAAATAATAAGTAATACATAACAATAAAATAATGGCATATTAAAACATATTTAATATATAAAATTTAAATGTTTATTTAATTATTATTTAAAAAAATTTTTATAAAACAAAAAAGATTTTACTTTAAAATTGATTTATTTTCTTTTTCAATTAAATGACATAAAGTTTTTATAACAGCATTTTCACATGGTTCATCATTCTTTCTTCTTTGATTATTTTTATAAATATTTTTTAATAAATTTATAATTTCAGTTCTTGAAGCATTATCCATATAACGTGGTATAGTTAAGAAAATCATTTTTAAAAGAGCTGGTGTTAAATTATCTTGAAAATCTATAAAAACATTAAATATAAGAATATAAATATTTATTCATATACAATATCATAATAAAAATGCATTAAATAACAAATATTTAAAATAAAGTAAAATAAAAAGATTAAATTATAAATTTTTTTATTATTATAATAATTGTTTCTATTAATTTCTATATATTATTTAATTATTATTATAATAATTGTTAATTATAAATATCCATATATTTTACCTTGAACTTTAAATTTTTTATTTAAATTTTCTAAACAATATAATCTTCTTTTAATACTAGAAGATAAAATCTCGGTTGAGATTATATCATTAATTAAAGTATCCCATGGTACATTAGTATAACCAATATCTATATCTTCTGAGTAATCTTCTGTGTTATTTAAATTTTCATCTTCCATTTTGCTATATGACTATAATTTTAAAAGCCTGAATTCTTTTTTTTTTTTTTTTTTTAGTTTTTTTATTTCTATTTTAAAAATTCTATTTATATATATTTTTAATATTTTCTTTTTTTACTTTATTAATATAAAATTCTCTAAAATATAAAAAAAAGAATGGTTTCCTAAATCCCTTTTAGTTATTATATTTAGACTTTATTTCTTTAATTTACTTTAATAATAATATATTTAAAGAATATTTATCATATCCTTAAATATTCCAAGATATAATTTGCACAATTATATAAAGTTGAAAAAAAGGATATATATAAAACTATATATAAAAAAAATAAAATAAAAAAGAGCAATTTTTCTAATTTAGTAATCTTGTTAATTTTTTTATTTTTTTTTTTTTCAAATAATATATTTAGTTATAATATATTACATAATATATTATACATTATTAAAATGATCAATCTTAATTCTGTTAATAATACATTTATTCAATTTTAATTGGTTAAAAAAATAAAAAAAAAAAAAATATTAATATTATAATTTTAATAATTATTAATAATTTTTATATTCATAATATTAGATTTATTTACATAGTAATTATATAGTAAACTCTCTTTAAAGAAATAAATAGTATAATTAATCATAGTTTTATACACAATTTTCTAAATATAAAAATTATGATTAATTTTAGTAAACGCTTCTTTTTAGTATAATAAAGTATCTTTATTCCTATTTTTTTTTAATTTAGGAATATATTTATACTAAATGAAAAATTATAGATAAAAAAATATGTATGAAAAGAATATTATTAAGAAAGTAATAATAACAAAAAATTTTTTATTATAAGGATAACATTATTACTTTTCATGCATATGTATAAAATATAATAACAATATTATATTTTAATTATATTTTTACAAACCAAAAGTACCTCGTAATTAAATAATTACAAATAAACAACAAAATATTAAATAAAACTTTTTATTTATTTATTTAAATTATTAACTATTAACTCTCTGGAATAGTTAATAAAGTATGATTATATGTTACTTTATTAACTATTCCAGAGAGTTAATACGATTATATGTTACTTTTAATAACATAAAAAATGCTTTTTTCCATTCTTAAGATAAATTATATAGAAAAGGTTTACTATTAATTATAGAATTGTACTTTATCAATAATTTATATTATTAATTATAGTCTATATCAGTGAATATATGTTACAAAAAGTTTAATAAATATATATACTCTCTTTATTTATAATATATATGTTACAAAAAATATAATATTTAATATTCAAATGATCATATTGAAGAATTTTAATTGAAAGATATATAAATATAAATTTACTCTTGAAACTTTTAATGCCAATTTTCTTTATATATAATTATTTTTTTAATTTTCTTTATTTATTAATATATTAAATATTATTATATTGTATATATAATAATATACATTTTAAAATTATTCTTATCATTCATTTATACATGTTTTACTTCATTATAATATATAATAAAAATATAATATATTGTATTATATTGTAATATACGGTAATAAAATTAATTGAAGTGATTTCTTTTTTTCTCTTTTAATTATTTATATAGTTTAATATATTATACATTATATTAAGCATAATAAAAATTATTCATATATATTAATTATAAATTAATTTAATTCAATTTAAACTTTTAAATTTTTGATTATTACTGAATTGTTAAAGAATAAAAATACTCGCCTTTTATCAATATATTTAAAAAATATATTAAATTAATTTGAAAAATAAATAAATTTTTTTTTCTTCTCTCAACCAATTCTAAAATATTTAAAACCATCATCTTATCAAAAAAAAATAATTATAAAATAACATTTTAACAGTAATAAAAAAGTATATATATACTTTATCTTATATTTTATTAATATTGTTAATGCTTTATATTTGTATATTTTTTTAAGTAAATAATATTAAAAGTGATTCGTACTAATAATTAAGTTTTGTTCATTGTAAATAATAATAATAATAATAAGAATGGATAACTCATGTACAATTAAAACTATTGGTATTCCAAAATTACATTCACCCTTAGATGCTGTCCAATTTATTGAAGATAATGAATATGTCCTCTTGAATCCTGTTGTCAAAGTAATGTTCATAAATTATAGCAACAAATAAAAACATAGAATTTAAAATCAAAAGAATTCAATAAATAATAGAAATATAATTAATAGCATCAAAATAAAATATATTTATATATGTATAACATTTATAAATTAAAAATTTTGAAATTAAAGCAATTAATGAATAAAAATTTGAACAAATAACGATAACTTCGTTTTAAATTATTTACTTATTTATTTACTTACTTATTTATTTAATTATTTATTTATTTATTTATTTATTTATATACATATATATTTCTTATGAAAAAAACTTAAAGATATTACCAAAAGAAGCTGAAAGACCTTTCCAAGGTGTTTCTCAACAAAGACCAGCAACACCAATTCCTTTTGATACAACTAACAAAAAGTAAAATAAAATATATATTATTATTACTATTATTATTATTATTGCTTTATTATTAAAATTATATTAATATTGTTTATATTGTTTTCATTTTCTATATAAAAAGTTGCTTCCAAAAAGCTGGTCCAAGAAGTAGAATCTTTTTTGATTCAGAAACTGTTCAAGTCGGCATTGTAACTTGTGGTGGTTTATGTCCAGGTCTTAACAACGTTATTAGAGCTATAGTTAATTGTCTTAACTATAGGTTTTTATTATTATTCTTATTACTATTTTTATTATTAATACTATTATTATTATTAATTTTGATAATATTAATATTAATATGTTTTATTCTTTTTGTATATTATTTTATCAAGATATGGTGTTAAAAAACCAATTTACGGTTTCAGGTAATAAAAATTAAAAAAAAAAAAAATTAAATAATTAAATAAAATAAAATTAATAATTAAAACAAATAAAACCCATCAAAAAGAAAAGAAAGGAAATTCACTAAAATATAATATTATAATAGATATGGTTATTATGGTATCGCCAATAAAGATTATATATCATTAACACCCGAAGTTGTTAAGGATATTCATAATTTAGGTGGTTCTTACCTCGGTTCATCAAGGTTATTTCTTACTATTATTGATAATCTAAAGAATTGTTACTTTATATTTATTTATTACAATTATACTTATCATTATATATATATATATATATATTTATATACATCTATAGAGGTCATCAAGATAGTAAAATTATGGTTGATAATATTATTGAACTTGGAATTGATATTTTAGTTACTATTGGTAGTTATACAATTAATAAAAAGTATATACAAATAATGTTAGTATAATAATCAGTTCGTATAATATTTAAAATTTAATATATAATAGGTGGTGATGGTACTCAAAAGGGTGCTCATCAAATTTATGAAGAAGTTACAAAGAGAAATAAACAAATTTCTGTTATTGGTGTTCCAAAGGTATAACATATTAAATTTTTAATTTTTATTATATTTTTTATTAATAAAACTTTTATTTATTTAAAGACTGTTGATAATGATTTAGCTTACGTTGATAGAACTTTCGGTTTCGAAACCGCAATTGAACAAGCTCAAGCCCCAATTTTGGCTGCTCATCAAGAAGCAAGATCAGTTTACCATGGCATTGGTCTTGTTAAATTAATGGGAAGAGATTCTGGTTTTATTGCTTTACATGCCTGTAATTATTGTTATATTTCTTTTATATATTTAGATTTTAATTTATAATATCTAACCAACGTGATAATTAATTTTTTGTGACATAAAAAATACAAATATAAATTATTATTAAATAGCAATTTCATCTGGTGATGTCAACATTGTATTATTACCAGAAGTAAGTATATCTTAATAATTAAAAAATATAATAATAATAATTAAAACATATAATAATAAATAATATTATTATTTTAAAATAATATATAAACAATGAAACATTTATATTAATACTTTATTTTATAGGCCAAATTTACAATGGAAGAATTAATTGAATATTTAATCATTAGATTCAAATCCAGTGAACATTGTGTTATTGTTTGTGCTGAAGGAGCTGGACAAGTAATTATTAATATTTATATTTTCATATTTAATAATTATTGTCATATTTCTTTTTTCTATCTTCAATTAATATATTAAAATACATAATGAAAAAAAGGATATTCTTCCACCAACTGGACAAACTGACAAATCAGGTAATACTGTTCTTCAAGATATAGGTCTTTATTTAAAGAGTGAAATTCCAAAAAGGTTTGTATATATATATATCAATTTAACTATATAACTTTAATTATTAATATTTGACTTATTATGGTATATAAATAATAATAATATATAATTATTTATATTATGGTGGTGAAAAAAAAAAAAAAAAAAAAAAAAGACTTGCAGAAAAGAATATTGAATCAAAGGTTATATACATTGATCCATCCTATCAAATTAGATGTTGTAAAGGTATTTATTATGATTGTAAAAATTATATAATAAGTTTTAAGTAATTTTGAATTTTGTACATTAAAATTATTATTGTTTTATCATTTTAAAATAGCAAATCCATTCGATGCTGCATACTCCACTATTTTAGCTCAAATGTACGATTTTCATTATTATTAAAAAAAATTAATAATTGATATACGTATTTACATATATATAAATAATAAAATATAATTAAACAGGTGTTGTCACGCTGCCATGGCTGGTAAAACTGATATGGTAGATTTCTTATTTTATTTATTTATTTATATATTTATTTATTTATTTATTTATTTATTTATTTGTTTGTTTGTTTATTATTATTATTATTATTATTATTATTATTATTATTATTTATTATTATTATTTATTATTATTATTATTATTATTTATTATTATTATTATTATTATTATTATTATTATTATTATTATTATTATTATTATTATTTTTATTATTATTATTATTATTATTGTTATTATTATTATTATTATTATTATTATTATTATTATTAATTCTTAATCAAATTTTTTGTTATTAATATATTTAAAAAAATTACATATAACAGATTGTTGGTAGTATTAATAACCAATATGTTCACGTTCCATTACTTAAAGCTACTGAATTTAGAAAGAAGGTTGATAAAAACGGAACCTACTTCCAAGTAAGTTTCAAATTAATAATATATAAAAATAATATACATTACACAATGAAAATTAATATAAATTATATGAATTATGATAAAAATAGGCTATGCTTGACCAAACTGGTATGCCAGAATGGTTAGACCTTATTCAAAATAGAAAGAATCCTAATCCAGAAATTGCTTCACCAGAACCAAAATTAGCTACCCTTTAATGAAAATAAAAATAGCATTAAACAAATCTTTAAAATAACCCAAAATAAATAAAAAAAAAAAATAAAATAAAAAAAATAATACTTTTTATGTAAATTACAATATTTTTGAAAAAAAATATTTACTGAAGAATTAAACAACATAGTAAATAAAAACAAATGCAAATATAAAATATATAATAATATAATAATTAAAATTAATAATAAATGATTCTTTACATGTACAAATATATTATATATATAGGAATAATATAAATACTTGTACAAAAAAAATAATTATAAATTTTGATAAATATATCATATAAATATCAAAAAAAAAAAAAAAAAAAAAAACAAGAGGGAGAATAAAAAAATAAAAAATAGCAATCATTTAAAATATAAAACTATAAAAAATTTATATTAATTTAAATATTCTAAGAGTTCCTTTTAATATATTTTTTATTTATTCTATTATTGTTTTTTTATTATTTATTTATTTACTTTAAATTAATAATAATTATTAATTGGTATTTTATTATTTTATTATCACTATGATTATAAATTAATAATAATTATTAATTGGTATTTTATTATTTTATTATCACTATGATTATAAATTAATAATAATTATTAATATTATTTTATTATTTTATTATCACTATGATTATAAATTAATAACAATTATTAATTGGTATTTTGTTATTTTATTATCACTATGATTATAAATTAATAATAATTATTAATTGTTATTTTATTATTTTATTATCACTATGATTATAAATTAATAATAATTATTAATTGTTATTTTATTATTTTATTATCACTATGATTATAAAGTAATAATAATTATTAATTGTTATTTTATTATTTTATTATCACTATGATTATAAATTAATAACAATTATTAATTGTTATTTTATTATTTTATTATCACTATGATTATAAATTAATAACAATTATTAATTGTTATTTTATTATTTTATTATCACTATGATTATAAATTAATAATAATTATTAATTGGTATTTTGTTATTTTATTATCACTATGATTATAAATTAATAATAATTATTAATTGTTATTTTATTATTTTATTATCACTATGATTATAAAGTAATAATAATTATTAATTGTTATTTTATTATTTTATTATCACTATGATTATAAATTAATAACAATTATTAATTGTTATTTTATTATTTTATTATCACTATGATTATAAATTAATAACAATTATTAATTGTTATTTTATTATTTTATTATCACTATGATTACTATTATTTATCATTTATTATTATTCTTATTATTACTTATTTTTATTTTGTATTTTAAGTATTACTAGTCAATAGTATAATTTGTGATGTTTAAATTTTATCTTAACATAATATCCTTCCTGGATTGCAGCTACAGTTGCGAAAATACAAATAATTATTGTACTATACTTTAAAGGAATAATTGATACTGTTAGAGGGAAAATAAATAATAACAAGCCCGTAATTTTATTCATAAAACTATGAACTGATACAATCTCCTTTAATTTAATATATCCATACAAAATGCTATTTAATTTAATAAATCCAATACTGATTATCCATACATATAGCCAAAATGGAAAATTCATTATGGGAATTAGCTCTATCAAACATACAGAAACGAAAATAATGTCTGCAATAGTATCCAATTTTGAGCCAAACTCACTGACACTATTAGTTTTTCTTGCTATTGTCCCATCAATCATATCTGATAATCCTGCTATTATATATAATAAATAAAACGCCCATGAAAATACTGGATTAAATAATAATGCGATACTGCATAATATTCTAATACTCGTTATAACATTAGCTATTTTACTTTTATTACCATTTTTAATAAAAACTTTTATAAATTCTATCATTTTTCTATTTTATATTATTCTTATGTAATTTATACTACTTTACATTTTAAAAAATATTCTTTATAATAAATATAATCAATTGTATTATTTATTTCAATTTATAAAAATGATATTTTAATATTTATTATAAATATATATTTTTATAAAAGGTAAATCAACAGGTATTAATTTACCTTCAATATATTTATTTACTTAATAGATACAAATAAATATTATATATATTAAATCAATATTATATAAACTTTATTTATATGAATTTAAAATTTGATATTATTTGAATTTATTCTATATTAAAAACTAGTTTATAATTTATTCATAATTTTATAAAATAAATTATAAAATTATGAATAAATTGATAAAAATAATTATTCTTTATTTATTTATTTATTTATTTATTTATTTATTTATTTATTTATTTATTTATTTATTTATTTATTTATTTATTTATTTATTTATTTATTTATTTATTTATTTATTTATTTATTTATTTATTTATTTATTTATTTATTTATTTATTTATTTATTTATTTATTTATTTATTTATTTATTTATTTATTTATATTATGAAAGTAATCTTATGGATTTGCATTATTTAATATAAATAATTCATTCTTTTTTTCAAAATATCATATTAATAATAAAAGGTTATATATATTTAAAATGTTAGAGTTTATAGATTGATATGTATATATAAATATTTAATATATATACGGAATTAATGTATACATTACTACTATGATTGTTTATAATACAATTAATATAATTATATTAATTATTAAGATTAAAATTATTTTCTCGAATTTCATATGTAAAATTAAAATAAACAATTATATAAAAATATATTGTATTATATAAATTATATGTTGTAATATATTTATTGAATAATATTATGGCTAATGTTTTTATGGTTTCGATTTTTATACATAAATGGAAATTAATTATTAATTAATTTTTGTATAAATTTTATTCAATAATCTATCCATTAATTTAAATACAATATAATAATTATTAATGTATACATTATAATGTTTCAACAATATTAATCATCCAATTTTAAAATCAAATTTATAATTAAATAATTAGTCAATGTTGATAATAAAATGCTTCATATTTTTTCATACTAATATTAATAACTAGTTTATATCCTGAGTGTTGCATTTCGGCAATGTACATGAAATTTTTTGCATTGAATGGTCCTTTACGCCACATTTTATATTGTAAATTTATATAAATATTTTTAACGCCACATTTATATAAAAATTTTTTAAGAGAGTTTATATACTACTAGTACTTGTATATTAAAGCATTTCTTATTTATTTCATAATTTAAAGAATTATAAATATAAATTTTAAATTTCACTTAATATTTTATTTATTTCATAATTTAAAGAATTTATAAATTTTAAATTTCACTTAATATTTTATTTATTTCATAATTTAAATAATTATAGATAAATTTTAAATTTCACTTAATATTTTATTTATTTCATAAGTTAAATAAAAAAAAAAAAAAAAAAGAAATATTAATAAAAAGAAGATGTCACTAATAAATTGGTTTCATAAATCAATAATAAATAAAATATTGATTTTAATAATATAATAAATTTTTTATTAATTTAATTTATAAGCCACAATATAATACATTTAAATAATACGTTATTTTAATGCGCGATACATTTACAAAATACATTGCCGAAATGCACACTTCCCGTTTATATCTTTATACATTATTTATAAAAATATTAATGTAATATAAAAACTTTATGTTTTTTTTTATTATTTTTTATTTAATTAATTATTTATTATTAATATATAATTATATTAATTTAATTATATAATATTTTTAAATATTTTTAAATATTATATTATAATAATATATAATATATATTAATTATATTATATATTTGATTATTTTTATGATGTTAAATATAAAAAATTTTTTTTCTTTATTCTTTATTTATAATATATAATTTTTTTTAGAATTTATTATAAAGTAAATAATCTAAAGTTTATATAATTTAAATATTTGAAGATTTTGTCTTTATATTATATTTATTAAAGTGTTATATATTAAATATTTCTTTATTGTATTCTTTATATAAAATAATAAGTAAACAAATCAGTATATTTTTTTTAGTAAAACAAACAAAACAAACAAAAGTAAAACCAGAACAAATCATTAATCAATCAAAATTAAAACTTAAAATATAATTGTGATTAAATAAATAAATAAATAAATAAATAAATAAATAAATAAATAAATAAGAATTATCTATAATTATAAAAAAAATAAAAAAGAAATAAAGAAATGATTATTTTTTAATTGACACTAAAACTATTAGAAAATGATTATATATATTAAACATTATTAAATTAAAGTTATTTGTTTATTTTTTTTTTTTGATAATTGAAAAACAAATAGTATATTCGAAAAAAAATAATATAAAATAGAACAACAAAGAATATAATATAATGAAATAATAAATTTTAGTGAATTCATTTCAATATATTTACAGTTAAAGAAATTTCCAAGTTTAAAGATAATAAAAAATAGAAATGCTATAATTATCTATCATTTAATATTATTTTCAAAAAAATATTATTAATTAATTAATTAATTAATAATATTTATTTCAATATTTATAATTACTTAGATAATTAATAGTTTAAAAACTTAAATATTTCATATATTTTTGATAAATTAGAAAAAATTGTTATCTTCAAAGGTTTCGGATATTTTAAAATTAGTAATATTTAATTTTAACATAAAAAATTAAAACAAAATGAAACAAAATAAAATAAAATATTGATAGTTATTTCAGATTATGTAATAAAAATTCATAAATTATATTATCAATATATTTAGTTATGATATTTTATATTTAAAAAAATTATATGAAAAAGCAAATTTAATTTAATTTTAAAAATCATTAATATTTAAGACAAAATTATATATAATATTTTTAAAACAATTATTAACTATTTTTACTCTAATATTTTATATATACAAATATTTATTAAATAAAAGATATATAGAAAATGAATCCAGAATAGTAAGTCATAATATTATACATTTTTTATATAATTTTAAATATAAAAGGTTTTTTTTAACATGAACTATTTATATAATATTAATAATCAATAGCGATTATTTATTCAAACTTTTACTTATTGGTGATTCCGGTGTTGGTAAATCATGCCTTCTTTTACGTTTTGCTGTAAGTTTTAATATATATTTTACAAATTATATTATTATAAAAAATTATAATAAAAAATTTTTTTAAATATAAATATAATAATATATATATTACAAATTATATTTTTATAAATTTTTTATTTTTTTTGATACCTTATATAAAAGGATGATACCTATACTGAAAGTTACATTAGTACTATTGGTGTTGATTTCGTAAGTATTTTATTAGAAATAAAAATGTGAAATACAATTTTTAGAATAAAACAATTAATGAACAGAATAAAATATAAAACCTTAAGACAATAAATAAACTAAAAACTAAAAAGAAAAATAATAATAAAATAAAACAAAATAAAAATTGGATAACATATCCAAAAAAGATCATTTAAATATTATTTTATATATTAATTATACTAATTAATAATAATAATAATAATATTATTATTATTATTATTATTATTTGTTTTACATATTAATTAGAAAATCCGTACTATCGAACTTGAAGGAAAAACTGTCAAACTTCAAATTGTAATTATATTCTTTCTTTTATAGTATTGTAAAAAAATTTTTTTTTCACATAATATTTATATATGTTTAATGATACCGTATTGTTATAAAATAAAAAATATAATAGTGGGATACTGCCGGTCAAGAACGTTTCCGTACCATTACTTCCAGTTACTACCGTGGTGCCCATGGTATTATTGTTGTATATGATGTTACTGATCAAGATACCTTCAACAATGTTAAACAATGGTTACAAGAAATTGACCACTTCGCTTGTGAAGGTGTTAATAAACTTTTAGTTGGTAATAAAAGCGATCTTGAAAGCAAGAAAGTTGTTGACTACAATACAGCTAAGGTTTGTTTATATTAAATTTAAAATTTTAAAATAGAGAACTTTTTAATTAACGAAAGTTGTTATTTTTTATATTGTAAAAAAAAAAATAAAAATAAAAAAATAAAAATAAAAAATAAAATTGATATGTTTATATATTTATGTATGTATAATTAATTATAATTCTTTTATAGGAATTCGCTGATCAATTATCTATACCATTCTTAGAAACTAGTGCTAAAAGTGCTACTAATGTTGAACAAGCTTTCTTAACTATGACTAAACAAATTAAGGATAGGTAATTTTCATTTCATTTTTTTTATTTCTATATGAATATATTAGTTTAAATTATTAATTTTTTTTTATATTCAATAAATATAGAATAGGTAATAGTGCTGCACAAAATAAGACCGAAAAGAAGATTAAGTTAGGTGCTGGTGCTGCTGTTCCACAAGAACAAGCTGGTGGTTGCTGTTAGATAATTTATCGCTAATAAAATGCAATATAATTATATATATATAGTTTTAACTCATTTAATATTATTATATATTCAAATTTAATAACTAGTATAGTACTTTTATTTCCTAAAAAAAAAAAAAAAGCAATTAATTAAAAAAAAAAAAAAAAAAATACCAAGAAATAAAAATATAAAATAAAGCTTAATTTTCTTCAATTTTATTTTATATAATATTAAATTATTTATATTAATTAATTAAATATTAATTAATAAAAATATATTTAAACATAATTATAAAAATAAAATAAATAAAGAATGAAAACTTATAAAGCATATATTCTTTCTTTAAAAACAGAACGAAAATAAATGAATAAAAATCTACATAAAAATAAAATAAAATAAATAAAATAAAATAAAATAAAATAAAATAAAATAAAATAAAATAAAAAAAAAAAAAAAAGATAAATTTTGTATATGGTCTTTTTTTTTTAAAGTAAAACTTTTTATTAATTATTTTTTTTTTAATTATAGTATATAACAAATTTTTTGAATAATTTGTTATATGATCTTTATTTTAAAATAAAACTTTTTTATTAATAATTTTTATTTATATAATATATAACAAAATTTATAAATTATATTTTTTTTTTGCATTTATTAGTTATTAGTGATATGTAATTACTATATATAATTGTATAATAAGAATAAATAAATAAATAAATAAATAAATAAATAAATTAATAAATAAATAAATAAATAAATAAATAAATAAATAAATAAATAAAATTTATATAAAAAAAATAAAAAATATTTTTTCTACAATTTTTTTATTAATTTCTAATAAACCACAAATCATGACAACACCTAATACTAAATCTCCAAAAAATGATATTAGTTTAAATTTAGATTTCGATTTTTTAGCACATCCTCAAACACCTACACCAACAAGTGGTCAATTTGCTAGGCAAAATTCGATTTCTTATAGAACTTCTCTTCTTAGTGGTTCTCTTGAGGATAGAAGAAATGGAAATGATCCAGAACAAGAAGAATTAATAGAGTATATTTTAATAAAATTATAGAATTTATTTTTTTTATATAATATTTTAATGTATAATTTAACATTTTTACTATATAAACTCTTATTTTTTTTTTTTTTTTTTTTTAGGAGATTTAAAAGTTTACAATATAATTTAAAAGGTATATATATTTATTATTTTATATATATTTTAATTATATAAAATATAAATACAAATTAATATATTTCTTTTTTTAATATTAAAAATATAAAATATTCGATTATATAAATATTTTGAAGATGTAATTGATAAAGTAGAAAAAGCTAAAAAAGAAAATGCACAATTAAATTCTGAAAATCAAATATTATCAAAATATATTAATAATTTAATGTCTTCAACTTCCGGAATATCATAATTTTTAATAAATATTTCTTTCAAAAGAAATAATTTAATGAAACAAATATTATATATTAATATATATTAATACAATAGAGTTTATCAATATTTTCAATATATCTTTTTTTTTTTTATTTTAAAAAAAATTATAAATATATATAAATATATATAATTGTTCTGTTCTACTTTTTTTAAATAAAGAAAGAAAAAAGTCATAATAAAGTAATACTTTATGACATTATAAATATTTATAAATAATAAATAAATAAATAAATAAAATAAATAAATAAAATAAATAAATAAATAAATAAAATAAATAAATAAAATAAATAAATAAATAAATAAATAAATAACTAAATAACTAAATAACTAAATAACTAAATAAATAAATAAATAAATTTGAAATATTGTTTATATGTATTAAAAACTAACTACCTATTAATAATTTAATTATTGTATTGTAGAATATGTAAACATTAGCTTGCATCATTTATGCACCACATAATATTAACATAACTAAATACATAATATTTAATATATAACAAATATATTATTTAATAGTTAACTAATATTTTAATATTTAAATTTGATAAATATATTAAATATCTTAATTTAAAATAATAATGTTAACTCATAAAAGTAATATTATTAATGTAAATATTAAACTCATTGTATTAAATAGGTATCAAGCCACGAAATTATATATATTATTTTTCCAAAACTCCATTTAATAATATTTTCAGTAATTATTAAAGTAATTATAAAACATATTTTCATAATAAAAAATAAATAAATAAATAAATAAATTAATAAATGAAAATATAATAAAACCTTATAATATGTATCTTTATTTCTCTTTTTTTTATTTTTCTTTTTCTTTTTACTTTTCTTTTACTTTTTTTTTATACAAAATTTTAAGTTTATGATTTATAATTTATATTAGTTCATTTGAATTTATTAATATATAAACAATATTGAATTTGTATGAAAAAAAGTTTATCCAAAATATTTATTTATAATAAATAAAAAAATCACAAAATTTATCATTTTATTTTATATTATTTATTAAATTTTAAATAAAAAATAATAAATAAAAAAGTTTTTTATTAAATATTAATTATATATAACAAAAAATTAATATATTAAAATTAGAACATATAAATAAATAAATAAATAAATAGATGAATAAATAAATAAATAATAAATGAATAAGTAAGTGAATAAATAAATTAATTAATAAATATATATAAAATAAAAGTTAATATTTTAATTATAAAGTTATTTTTGTTCTTAATTTTTAATTTTTTTTTCTTTTTTATTTATTTGTTTTATTTTTATTTTTTAATGTATTTTTTTTTTATATAATATAAATTACTTTTTTTGGTTTAACATAATTCATATATAAAAGTAATTATTTTTTTTAGTTACAATTGGAATATATATTTATATTTTTTTCTTTTATGTAATATATTATATTATATAAAGGAAAAAACATATTTTATAATATGCTTTTTTTTTTTCAATGTATTAATAGATAAATATTGAACTAATTTAATTAATGAACTATATTTTATTCCGTTGTTATTTTATTTTTTATTTTTTTTAAAAAAAAAGATTAATTTTTGAATATTTAATATTTTATAATAATAATAAATAATAGTAATAATTATAAATATTAATAAAAAATTTTAAAAATAATAAAATAATAATAATAATATTTATATAATTAAAGATGCCAAAAAAGAGAAGTTTGACACCTGATTCTATTAATAATTCATATCCAAAGAATCAAATGGATAATTCACGTATGCCACCAATGCCATATCCACCACAAAATAATTATAATTCAATAAGAAAACCAACAAATAATGCAGATATGAATAATAATAATAATAATAATAATAATTTAGAAATGGAGAATCCTATCATGCCCCCAATGAATAAAAGAATAAAAATGTATGATAAAGATAATTTATCAGATTCTTATTCAGATGTGGATAATAAAGGTTAGTAATAATAATATATTTGAATATTTATTAATTTATCTATTCTGTTTTTTTTAATATTAATCAAATATATATATATTTATAAAAATACTTATTATATATTTTTTATATGTAACCAATAATAATTTAATACATTAATAATATAATTATTAATGTATTAAATTATAATTTTATTTTTTATTAATATTTATTATGAATATTTAAATATTTATTAACTTTATAATATATAATGTATTATAAATTTTAATATAATAAAAATTTTAATATAATAAAAATAAAGAACAAAGAAATATTCAATTAAATGATTCTATGATGGATCAAAATCAATCAAGAAGAAATTCCTCAGCTGATCTTTCTGGTATTTAAATAATTATATCATTAATAATAAATTCTTATTTAATTAATTAAATTGATAGTATATCATTTATATTTTTTTTAATAATTTTAAAATATACTTTATATTAAAAAAAATGTATATGTAAATATATATCAATATTTATAATATTATAAAAATAATATTAAATATAAAGGGTATAATAATCAATCTTTCATGTCTCAAAATGATTCATATTCAAATGACATGGCTAATTCATCACGTCCATATAATAGCAACAACAACAACAACAACAATAATAATAATAATAATTCGATGAGAACTATGAAGTACCCAATGATGAATTCTAATGTTTCTTCTCCAAATTCTTTGAGACCAATGGATAATATGTCAAATCCACCAATATCTCAATCCTATTTACCTTCAAAGAGTAAATTTAGAATGAAAATATTAATAATAATTTATTTAAATGATGATTAAAATGTTATTAATTTTATTATGTTATTAATTTTTTATTTATATTTATAATAATTTAATAAAGATAATCAAATGAATCAATCATATAGATACGAGAATGATAGTCCAGTATTAAATATGTCAAAACCATCCTCTACAACGAATTCAGCACAATATAATATAGCTCCAATACAGAATTCTTCATTGAGAATGTCAAGTGAACATGAAATATTATCACCACATTCTTCAGATTCTTCTAATCAACAAAGCATTTCTAATTCACAATATTCTTTACCTCAACAACCATCTTATTCAAATAATATTTCATATAACAACAACAACAATAATAATAACAATAACAGTAACAACAACAACAACAATAATAATAATAATAATAATAATAAAAATATGACACAACAATATATGCCACCTATAACGTCAATGGGTAACAATAACATGTCAAATATTAATCTTCCTTCTATTTCAAAAATGAAACCATCATTTAATCAAGATTATTCTTTACCACATATTAACAATAATAATAATAATAATAATATTAATAACAATAATAGTAACAGTAATATGAATAATGATCATATGGGTAATATACAAAGAGATGATATGAATATAAATACAGGAATAAATAATAATAATGGTTATAAAATGAATATGATGAGAAATGATCAAAATAATAATAATAATAGTAATAATTATAATAATTCAATGAATAATAGAAATAATGAAGGATCTTATAATAATAATAATGGAATGTATAGTAGTAATAATAATAATAATAATAATAATATGAATAACAATAATAATAATGGAAATAGTAATATAATGAAAAATAATAGCATGGGATATTATTATAATAATAATAATAATAATAATAATAATAATAATAATAATAATAATAATAATAATAATAATAATAGAAATAATGTAAGAATAAAAGAAGAAAATGAGAATGATCAATCATCTCAACAAAATCAATACAATCAAGATTGGAATCAAAATATGATGCCTCAACAACCTATATCTAATACTAGTTCTTCACAATCTCAACAACCTCCTCACTCTATGATAAATAATTATTCAAATCAAAATCAATCTTCACAATCATCATCAAATATGAATTATAATAATCAATATAATATGAATATACAACAAAATAACAATAATAACAATAATAATAATAATAATAATAACTCAATTCAAATTAATTCATCTCAACCTTTATCCTATTCTTCCTTACCATCTTTATCAGATTCAATGAATAGACGTGGTTCTATGGATTCTTTTAAATCAAAAGATTCAATATATAAATCAATTCCTGATGAACAGAACTTTAATAATATTAAGCGTGAACCAAATTTACAAAAAGTTAAATATGAATATGATGAAACTACAGTAACTCAAATTAGTCAAGGATATGTTAATTTAAATAAAAATAATAATATAAATAACAATACTAGTAATGGCAATGGAAATGAAATGATTGATTTTAATAATAACAATAATAATAACAAACCTAACAAAGGTTCATCTGTAAATGATAATTCAAATTATTCATTTAAGCCCATAGCACCTCAACCTTCACATTATCAAAATTCTAATAATTCATCCATTCAGAATATACAAATTAATAATACACCATCTAATTCTGTTAAGAATCAAATACCTTTATATTCACAGCAACAGAATTCTCAGATGCTACCACAACAACAGCAAAATATGGGATCGATGAATCAACATAACCAAAATATGAATTCTAATATGAATCAAAATCAATCTCAGAATTATCGTATGATGCCTCAACAACAAATGTTTAACAATAATAATAACAATAATAACAACAACAATAATAATAATAATTATAATAATAATAATAATAATAATAATAATAATAACCAACAAAAACATCGCTCTTATAATAAACATAATCATAATAATAATATGAGTCAAAATAATATGAATGACAATAATGGAATGTCTATGACACAAGATAATTCGAGATCAAATTATTCTATTCAATCTTCACAAGGATATAACAATGATAATAACAACTATAATTATAATAATAACAACAATAATAGCAATGGTCATGCTCATAATAATAAAAAAATTCATCCAGGTGAAATTGCAGTTGTTAATGATGAAAGATTACAAAAAATACCAGAAGGAATTACCGAAAAATTTTATGGTAATTCTTCGTATATTTTTAATTATCATTATACTATTGCTATTCATACATTTTTTATTTGAATTTAATTTAAATTATTAATTTATTTATTTTACTTTTTTAATTAAATATTATTATTACTTTTTTAATTTTTTATTTTTTCCTTTTTTTTTTTTTTTAAAAAAAAAATAAAAAGGTTTTTATTTATATGAAGGTGCAAAATCAATCAATCCAAGTTCTGAAAAGCCTGAAGATTTAGAATTATTCATATTACCTACTTTTACATCTGAACATTATTATTCTATTGTAGCTGTTCGTATTCCAGCTCAATTTCTTTTATTTTCTACAAATTTAGCAATTAGAAATCGTGCTCTTTGGGGTACTGAAATTTATAGCGATGATTCTGATATTGTTGCAAGTTAGTCAAAAATTGATTATATTTTGAATCGTTTTAAATAATATTAATATATATTTAAAACTAAGTATATAAATTAATATTTAATTAATTTTCATTATATGTATATATAAATTTTTTTCTTTTTCAAGTGATTGTTCATGCAGGTTTATATAAACCAGTTGATGCTCCAAGTGAGTATTGGCCTCCAGAAGAATCTCCAAATGCTTATACAGCAAATAATACTGGTAAATATTAATATTTAAGTTAATTAAAAATATTGATATGATTATTATTTAATTTAAATTAAATACATATATTAAAATATATTATATATATAATCTTTTTTTTTACTATTAAATGATTGTTTTGAAATAAAAGCTGATATTCCAAATTCATGGATAACAGGAAAATTAGATACTTTTGATAATTTACCTGATCATGATTTATGTGTATATTTAAGAATCTTACCTCGTTTAGTTAATTATACTGGTTCATTGAGAAGAGGAATTAAAAGTAAAGGTTGGGGAAGTGGTCATGATGGTGAAAGCTTATATGTGGAAAAAGTTGTAAGGATTCCAAAAGGATATAGTTACCGTCATGGTAGAAAATGTATTCATTTTAAACCACAAAAATCTATATCTTTAGATGCATTTAACGAAGCTCATCAAAATAATAATGATGATGGATCTGACAATTATGAAGATTTACAAACTATGGAAGATCATAAACAAGAAGCATATAGGATGATGAAGAAGATTCATGGTCTAGAATGGACTATTAAATCATATAAAAAAGATGATAATGTTGATGTTGTTGTTCCAGAAATTGATTCTCGTTATTTAAGGTAATAATAAAATTATATAAAAATAAAATGAATAAATAATGGTCATAATAATAAATAATCATAATAATATGTATATTGTATTTGAAATATCTAAATATATAAATTTATTAATTATTTTTTATTTCCTTTTTTTTTTTTTTTTTTTATTATTATTATTATTATTATTATAACAATAATAAATCAATCATTGATATATATATATAATATCATTATTATTTATATAAGTTTACAACAAGATTCACAGTTATTGAAGAATTGGCCGAATAATTATTATAGTTTTATTGATAAATATAGTAATAATTCTGTTTCTCTCCCATTAAAACAATATAATAAAACAAAAATAAAAGGAAAGAATGTTGACAATCAATTAAAAACTAATAAAGTACCTTTACCACCAGTAGATAAGACTGAAGATAATAAAAAAACATCTTTAACAAATAATACTGATAAAAAAGTTGAAAAGGTAGATGAAAAGGTAACAGAAGAAGATCAATTAAAATTATCAGTGGAAAAAACCAAGTTAATAACAAAGAAAGAAGAATTAAAAAAGCCTGAAACAATAACAAAAAAAGAGGAATCTAAAAAACCGACTCAAATAAAAGCCGAGCCAGAAACAAAAAAAGAAGAAATGAAAAAACAAACAGATAATAGTCAATCATTTAATAAAGATAAAAATAAAATGGAAATTGATGTAATTAATAAGGAAAAATTAAAAGAAAAAGAAACATTAATTAATGAAAAAGATAAAAAAGATAATGAATTACAAGGTAATATTATATCTTCAGGAAATTTTTTCCCAAAAGTGGATGATATAGATAAAGAATCACCTGATAAAACTAAAAATCTGACAGCAGAAAATAAAAATATTGAAAATGAAGCTAAATCTTCTGAATTAAATAAAAAGGATATTTTGAAAGAAAAAAATAATGAAAAAAGAAAGGATGATGAAATTATAATTAAAAATAATAAGATAAATGAAAATAAAAAAGTCAGTGAAAATAATAAATTAATGGATAATAAAAATAAAAAAGATGAAAATATTGATGATAAAAAGGATAAAATAACTGAGAGTTTGAAAAAAGAAGAAATTTCAACCGAGAATTTCGAAAATCCTAAAGAAGAACCAAAAGTTAATAAAGAGAATGAATTAGAAAAAGAAGATACTCTTATGATTTCCGATGATAAAAATAATGCTAATAAGGAAGAACTTAAAGTGGATAAAATGGATTTAGATAATAAAGATATTATAAAAGATGGAAAAAATAAATCTTCTTCATTAAAAGAAAATATGGATAAAAAAGATAGTTTTATAAAACCAAAAATTAAAAATGAAGATGTTGAAATGAAAATAGATGATGATACAACTATGGTTATGAATGTTGATGTCGATACTTTTAAAAACAATACTAATGATAATGGTAAAACTTCAGGAACTACACATGTTTTATCAGATTTATCACTAAAAAAAAATGAAGAAAGTCATACTGACAAAAAAATAAAAATGGATATAGATGAATCAAATTCTGTAAAATCTGTTTCTAATGCTAATAATGCAACTACAAAACCATCTTTATCTAAGATGTCAACAACGACTACATCAACTACAAATACTCATAAACCATTAGAACATTCTTTGGATAATAATAGAACATTTAAATCTTTGGATAATTCAAAATTAGATTTAAATTCTAAAAGAGATGGAACGAAGATGATAAATAAGAAGAATGATAGTCATTCTACATCATTTAATAATGTAAGTTCTACTGGTAACTCTTCTTCATCTAATTCATTAAATAATAAACCTATAAACAAAAATTACGATGATTCAAGATTTTCAGAAAAATTTAAACAACATGAATTAGTATCATCAGATAGTTCTAGTAGTAGTTTGTCTATGACAAAATCAAATTCATATTCATCATTATCCTTTGGACAAAAAGAAATGATTCATAAATCTCCTTCAAATGATTCCATTCAAGTTAATCGTGATAATTTAGATATGAAGATAAAATCTTCAAATTCTTCTTCTTTATATTCAACAAAATCTCCTACTTACAATAATAATAATAATAATAATAATAATAATAATAATAATAATAATAATAATAATAATAATAATAATAATAATAATAATAATAATAATAATAATAATAATAATAATAATAATAATAATAATAATAATAATAATAGCAATAATAATAAAAAACCTCTTTATGATTCAGATATTGGCGGTAGTAGAAATAACAGTAATAATTCAATGAAAGATAAATCTTATGGCTATAATAAATATAACAAGGATGATAGAAAGGATAATATAGGATCCCCACTATATAATAATAATCATAATAAAGGATTTAATTCAGATTATAGAGATAAATCAAAAGATAGAGAAAGAGATCGTGATAGAAGAAGTAGTAGAGATCATGATAGAGATAGAAGTAGAGATCATGATAGAGAAAGGGAGAGAGATCGTGAAAGAGATAGAGACAGAGACAGAGACAGAGACAGAGATAGAGACAGAGATAGAGATAGAGACAGAGATAGAGAAAGAGATAGAGATCGTGATAGAGATCGTGAAAGAGACCGTGAAAGAGATAATTATTTAGGCTCTTTAAAAAATGAGTTAGGTAGTAAGAATGGTAATAAGTTAAGTTCATTAGATAATAAATACTCTTCCGATAAATATATGGATAAATATTCGGATAAATATTCTGATAAATATTCTTCTGATAAATATATGGACAAATATTCAGATAAGTATAATGATAAATATGCAGATAAATATTCAGACAAATATTCAGACAAATATTCAGACAAATATTCAGACAAATATTCTGATAAATATTCAGACAAATATTCTGACAAATATTCTGATAAATATTCTGATAAATATAATGATAAGTATATAGACAAATATTCAGATAAATATTCAGACAAATATTCAGACAAATACTCAGACAAATATCCAGATAAGTATAAAGATATGCAAAATTATGGTTATAATAATAAATCGCCTGTTTTATCAAGATCCAATAGTCCAGCTCCATCGAAAAAAGGTGATATGAATTCCAAGTATATGGATAGTCCTGGTCATAGTCATAAAAATAGTAAAGGTGGTTATATGCCATCTCATAATAACCATTCTAATTCCTCTTTACATGGTCATGTACATTCTTCTCATTTAAGTGGTAATAGTAATAGCAATAATAATAATAATGGTAATAATAATGGTAATAATTCACCTAGTCTTGGTTATAGTAGTTTAAAAAATAAAGGTCTTTCAAAATATAATAATCCAAATAATAAATATAATTCTGGATTAAAAAACAGTAATATTCATTTAAATTCATCATCTTCAACCTTATCTTCTTCATATGATAATAATATTTTTAATAAGAATATGAGTGGCTCAGGTAATAACAATAACAATAGTAATAATAACAATAATAGTAATAGTATGAGTAACAATAACAACAATAATAACAACAATAATAACAATAATAATAACAATATGAGAAAACCATTTATGCGTAATACTATGAATATAAATGATAAAAGAAGATTGGGAGGAAGTAATGATGATGAAGACTTACGTTTAAAGGATAAGAAATATATACGTGGTGATAATAGTAGTAATAATAATTTAGGAAGCAATATGTCTTCAAATAGTAATAATAATAATCGTACAAGACTAAAAAAGAGTAGTACTGGTAGTGTTAATAATTATCATAACCATGGAGGAAATGATAATGGTAATATAAGTGAAACTGAAGAAGGAGAAGTGATTGAAGATACCTCTACTAGTAATATTAGTATTAATAATAATAATAATAATAATAACAATAATAACAATAATGTCACTTCAACTACTTCTATTATTAATTCTAAATCCTATAATAATAATAATAATAGTAGTAGTAGTAATAATAATAATAATAATAATAATAATAATAATAATAATAATAATAATAATTCAAACTTTAGTGGTAATAATGGTGGTAATAATATAAGCAATAATAATAATTACTCTTCATATAGTCATAAGACAGGAAATGGTAATAATAATTCAACTACGGCTTCACCAAATTATAGAAACAATTATAATTCTATGAGTAAAAGTAATAGTGGTTTAAACCTTGCTGGTAGTGGTTCGGGTTCAAATTTATCTAATTCAGTATTAAGTAGTATAAGTAGTCTTGGTGATAGTGTTAGTGTAGGTAATTCTGGTCTTTCACCATCTGCTGTAGCTGATGTTAATAATCGTATGAAAATAATGTATATGAAAGAAACCATTAATAAACTTGAAAAGAAAAAACAAGAACAAGAAGAAGAAAAAAGAAAATTAGAGGCAGCTCAACAACAAAAAAAGAAAAAGGCATTAGAAGAGGGTGATAGTGAAGGTAGTGAAGATAAAGAATCATTAGAAGAAGGTGAAATTTTAGAATCGGATTAAGGAAAACAAAACAAATAAATAAATAAATAAAAAAAAAGAATTAATATATTTTGAAATAGATTATATATAACATATAATTTTTTTTCTTCCTTTTTTGTTATAACATATTATTTCTTTTTTTTTTTAATTTACCATTGATATATTGTTATTAACTTTTATTATTTTAATAATTTTTAATAAATATATTTTTTTTTTAATTTTCCATTGATATATTGTTATTAACTTTTATTATTTTAATAATTTTTAATAAATATTTATAGTTTATTTTTTTTACACATACAATTTTCTTGTAAAATTTTCAATTTATTATATTAAAAAATAAAATAAAAAAATAATATAAATAAATATAATTTATGATAATATATTTTATATATATTCTTTCGTAATTGTATTTGCTTTATATATTTATTCAAATTTTTCTTTTATAGTTTTTGTTATTATTCAAATTATATATTTATTTACTATAAATATATAATTGAATAAAAATATATTATATTTTTTTTTAAGCTTCTTTTTTTTATTATTTTGTAATAAAATAAATAAAGTTTACATATTGCTAATACGAATGTAATTAATAATAAAATAATATATTATATATTTTATTTACTTTTTTTTTATATTCTAATAAATTATAAATATAAAAAAATAACGTTCAATTAAATAAATCAAATATATATTGTCAATTTTTTATTTTTTTAATTTTTGGTTATCACTTGATAATTTGAATCTAAAAAAAATAATAATGAAATATTTCTTGTTATTAAATCTGCTACATATATTTTATTGGTAATAGTATTCATAAAGTCCTGTTCATAATCTAATCTTCCAATTACTCTATGATTTCTTCCTATAAATTCAACAAAACCTTTTTTTTCTCCATAATGGTTGCACATAGTAATTTTTTGTTAAAAATCATAAAGGTATTAATGAAATTCAATTAAAAATCGAAGCAAATAATTTACTATTAAAAAATTTAATTCAATAGAGAATAGAGAATGGAATGATTTATGTAAATGCCAGTTAAAACCTGGTTCCTTAACAGACATTCCGTTCTAGGTACGAACATCCACACTACTAATTACATCATCCCAGTTGTTTCATATCATCTTCGATCTTTATTCAATGGGTACCGAAAAACCGATCTAACCAAAAGAGTCAATGTTGAAAATGCAGTAAGACAATCCAGTAGAGATAGCGCAATTAATAATAATGACAATAACTTTGTTACTTGAATTTTACTGAAAGTAATATTCAAGTCGCTATGCCTATTAAAATTCTAATATACGCATTATAATGTTATCTGTAATTTTTTACAATTATTATTATTTTTAATATTATAATTTTTCATATGCATTTTTTTAAACTAATTAAATAAATAAAGATTATTGGTGTTATTAAAAAAAAATTAGAAAATGCAATTATAATATTATAATAATCATATTTTTTAACATGGCATAATTAATCAAATATTATATCGTATTATCATATTAGTGCCTTCTATTCTACTACTATTATTATAATTGTCTAACAATGTAAGTTAAGGTTCAGTTTAGAATTAAACTTTTGTCATTTAAAGAGAGTTTTAAGTATATTCGGTCTTTAATTTATTATTTATTTATTTTTATGAACTATTAAGTTCCTTGTTTAATGTATATTATATAATATTAAATATCAATAAAAATAATTGCTATAAAATATTAATAAAATATTATTTAAAATATCATTTTATTTTATAAAAAAAAATATTAAATCATGAAAATAATGAATCTAAAATACTGTTAATTTTTTATTTTTTTTTTTTTTTTTGAAAGTATAAATTAATTTTATTATAAAATATTAAAATAAGATTTAAGGTTAATTGTAATATAATAAAAAATATATATAAATAAATATTTATTTAATATAAATGAACTATTTTTCTACCATTTAAATTTTTCTTAAATATTACTTTTAATATTATTATACAATATGCTACTTATCTCTAAATATATAAAATATACTAAGGGGTAAACAATATGTATTATAATAATAACTTATAATATTTTCTTATATTTAATAAATATTATAAAATACTATTTTTCCTATATGAACTATTATGAAAATCTCTTCTAAACTCTAATTATTATTTTATGATCTAACTACTATTTATCTATCTTTAATATATTTTGTATACATTATTTTTACTCTTACATTAACTATTATTTATATTATATTTTAATTATTAATTATACTTATTTTATATTATTTTTCTATTTTATTATTATTTCATATTATTTGTAAATAGGTAAATAGAAAATTTTTAAGTTCATTGAATTGATTTAAACATTTAAAAATGAATAATTTCAAATTTTTTTTTTTTTTTTTTTGCTATGA
>MCFG01000130.1:135000-152169 GCA_002104895.1 Anaeromyces robustus | reverse complement strand
AGAAAAAAGAGGTTTGAATAATGTGATAAAGTATTCGATACTATCTTTCTTTTTCGTGGTTCCATCCATTGGTATTCCAACTGAGACAAAAAGTAAACTTATCTTTGATAGAATTAAGAGTGTTGAGATTAGAGTGTATACTAACTAATGAGTTGCGTTGGAAAGAATCTGAAGTATTAGATTGTGAGGATGTTGTAGTAGAATTACTTTGGTTATTAATTGAATCATTTAAGTTTGTTGTAGAATTTCTTTGGTTATTGATTGAATCATTTAAGTTTGTTGTAGACTTACTTTGGTTATTAATTGAATCATTTAAGTTTGTTGTAGAATTACTTTGGTTATTAATTGAATCATTAAAGTTTGTTGAAGGAGAAAATAGTTGATTTCTGATCTGTTGAAGTGACCTTTTACGAATATAATGAGTGCAATTACTATACGACAAGCTAGCATTTGAGATATATGATACAAATTTCTTTTTGAAATCATCGAATTTAAAGTCAGATGATAAAACTTTGATCCTAAAATACCAACCTCTAGAACACATAGATCGTTTAACTGAAAGAATGTACTTGTTGAATTCCTTAAGATTTGATTCCAGAAAATCCATCATATATGCATTGGTCCATGAGTGAAGGCCATTGATGAAGATAATGCTAGTGTTGTTAATATCAGTTCCATAACAGCGGAATCCACGAACAAAAACATTGCTATTTTCGTTACTATTATAAAAATTTCGTACCATTATGATCTATATTTAATATTGATGAAAAAAATAAAAAAAGTAAAATGAAAGTACTAAACTAAAAAAATCGAGTTAAAAATGTAGACTAGTAATAACTGAATGTAAATTTTTTCTTTTTTTTTTTTTCTTTTGTTTAAATTTATCAATTGTTTATCTTCTTTACTCTATTATAAAAACACTTGTAGAATATTGATAGTTGTTATAAAAATCTCTTTTTGCGAATGTAAATATATTTGAAATCTTGTAAATTCTTAAATTCATGAAAATTAAAAAAAAAGTTAAAGGTGAAGAACTCAAAAATAACTATTCTAAATTCTAATAAAGTATAAGCACATGCTTTTGAGTGAATCAAGCTCATACAATAATTAAAGCAATTACAATGGATTCATACAGTGATAATATACAGAAATACATGAAAGGTAAATTTAAAAGAAAATACAAATAACTCATTTCCTGCATATCCAACTTATACATATTATTAGAAAAAAGAACAATTATTGAGGAGACTTCATAAAATGCCCTTAACGTCGCCATGTATCGACAGGCATTTACCCTCTTCTGAGCATTCCAAATGAATGGAAGTACAGGTCCTCAGAAGAGGTGAATTATTAATCATTTTAGCAGCTTTTGCAACTCTAGCATCAATTTTATATCCACATCTTGCCCTAAGTATCCACCGAAAACCTTTGCTATATTCAGGAAATTCTAGATTAAGCTTTAAGTAACTTCTACACAAACAATTATTAGAACTACTTTTATAACCCTTAACAATATTATTTATTCAAGTCAATTTTTTTTTTTTTTTTTTAACTCATATCGTCCTACAGACTAAATAAAACATATTAAAAAAAAAAAGATAATAAAACAAAATTAAAATTTTAATATTATAATGATTCTAATTTTATTATTATTTTATTTATTTAATATATTATTATTAAATAATCAAAATATTTTTTATTTTATTTCATTTTATTTCATTTTTTTATTTTTTATATATTTTTATTTTTATTTTATTTTTATTTCTGTTAAATTCTTTTGATTTAACATTTAAATACTTTTTATTACATTATATAAATTTATATATAATTTATTTTTATTATTTATTTTTTAACTTTATTGAAATAAATTTTTTTTTTCTTATATTTTTTTTTTTTTTTTCGTATATATTATTTGCTTTAATTATTTTTTTTATTTTTATTATTATTATTTAATTATTATTTCTAACTTTATCTTTCTGAATTGCTTTATATTAACTATTAATTAATTTATATATAATAAAAAAAATTATTTTATAAATTTTTTAATTGCTTTTATTGTATAGATATATTATTTATATGTGGTATGAAACGATTTTTTTTTATATTATGATTTCGTGTTTTTTATATTACAGTTTTCATTTTTCTTAAAACTTTTAATTTTTTCATTTCCTTTATATTAAAAATGAAAAAAATAAACATAATAAGAAAATTAAAAAACTCTTTTTTTTTTTTTTTTTATAAATAAAAATAGATAAAAAAATTTGAAAATAAATAGATCTTTTAATTTAAAAATAATTTTTTTTTTCTTTTTCTTTTTCCTCTAAAATGAATTATTTAAAAAAAAAAAAAATTAAAAAAGGGTTTTTTCTATTATCTTAATTTTTTTTTCTTCCCATTATTTATATCTTTTTTCTTCCCTTTTTTTTTTTCATTTTATTAATATAATAAATTAAAATTAATAAAAAAAATAATAAAAAATTAATAAATGAATAATAAAAGGGAATAAAAAAAAATTATTAAAAAGAAAAAAAAATTATCAAGTATAATAGTGAAATAATTTTTAGGTGTATATAGTGTAAATTAATAAGGATTTATGTTAATTTTTTTATATGGATAATAATATATTATTAATTTATGTTTCTAAAAATTAACTTGCTTATTGTTGTTGATTGTTGTTGTTGTTTTCATTACTCTTATTCTTGTAAACTAATTCGAAAAGTTTTAAGGAAGCTTGTTGAACTTCATCAATCTTACCCTTAACTTGTTCAACAGTTAAACTATCAACATCTTGAGCAGCTAATCCCTTTAATTCTTCAATTAATCCCTTAATCTTTTCAGATTCAGTGGCATCTAATTGATCCTTAAAGTCATTCATAGCCTTTTCAGTATCAGCAATGACAGTTTGAGCACTGTTAACAATTTCAATAACATCCTTCTTCTTCTTATCTGATTCAGCGTGCTTTTCAGCTTCTAAAATCATATTTTCAATTTCACTTTCACTTAAACCGGAAGAAGCAGCAATAGTAATAGATTGATCTTTACCAGTAGCTTGATCCTTAGCAGAAACATTAACAATACCATCAGCATCAATATCAAAAGTAACTTCAATCTTTGGAACACCACGTGGAGCTGGTGGTAAACCAACTAATTTGAATTCACCTAATAATTTGTTGTCACGGCATAATTCACGTTCACCTTGGTAAACCTTAATTTCAACTTGAGTTTGACCATCAGCAGCAGTAGAGAAGACTTGACTCTTCTTAGTTGGAATAGTAGTGTTACGGTTAATTAATCTAGTGAAAACACCACCTAAAGTTTCTAAACCAAGAGATAATGGAGTAACATCTAATAAAAGAATATCAGTAACATCACCAGCTAAAACACCACCTTGAATAGCAGCACCAATAGCAACAGCTTCATCTGGGTTAACAGACTTACTTGGTTCACGACCGAATAAACTAGAAACAGATTGTTGGACCTTTGGCATTCTACTCATACCACCAACTAAGATAACTTCATTAATATCCTTGTTAGTAACACCAGCATCACGAATAGCCTTCTTACATGGTTCAACAGTTCTTTGAATTAAAGAATTAGTTAATGATTCGAATTGAGCACGAGTGAATTTCATGTTAATGTGCTTTGGACCAGAAGCATCAGCAGTAATGAATGGAAGAGAAATATCAGTAGTCATTGTTGAAGATAATTCAATCTTAGCCTTTTCAGCAGCTTCACGAACTCTTTGAAGAGCCATACGATCCTTAGAAAGATCAATACCAGATTCTTTCTTGAAAGCAGCAACAATATGATTAACTAAAGCAGCATCGAAATCTTCACCACCAAGGTGAGTATCACCATTAGTAGACTTAACTTCAAAGACACCCTTTTGAATTTCTAAAATAGAAATATCGAATGTACCACCACCAAGATCATATACAGCAACAACACGGTCACCGTTCTTATCTAAACCGTAAGCTAAAGCAGCAGCAGTTGGTTCGTTAATAACACGAAGAACGTTTAAACCTGCAATAGAACCAGCATCCTTAGTAGCTTGACGTTGAGCATCATTGAAGTAAGCTGGAACAGTAACAACAGCGTTCTTAACTGGTTTACCAAGGAAACCTTCAGCAGTTTCCTTCATTTTCATTAAAACGAAACCACCAATTTGGGCTGGACTGTATTGTTTGTCATGAGCTTGAACCCAAGCATCACCATTCTTATGCTTAATAATCTTGTATGGGACAGATTCCATATCCTTAGCAATAGCCTTATCATCAAATCTTCTACCAATTAAACGCTTAGTAGCGAATAAAGTATTTTCTGGATTAACAACAGCCTATTTTATTAATTTATTTTAATATATTAGTAATTTTATTATAATTTTATTTTATAAATTAATTATTTTATTCTATTTAATTCTATTTAATTCTATTTGATTTTATAATTTTTTTTTAAAAAAAAATATATATATATATATACTATTATAAATGTTAATAAAATTTTTATTATATTTTATTATATACATACTTGACGCTTAGCTGGTTGACCAACCATAAGTTCACCTTCCTTAGAGAAAGCAACAACAGATGGAGTAGTACGAGCACCTTCAGCATTTTCAATAACTCTTGGGTTTTTACCATCCTATATACATTTATATTATCAATATTATTAATATTTTATTATTGTAATAATATATAAATATTGAAATAAAAATGCAAAGTCTATATCCACTTACCATAACAGCAACACAAGAGTTAGTAGTACCAAGATCAATACCAATAACTTGACCCTTTACCTTTGAACTTTAAAATATTAATTGTTAAAAAAATATTAAATATAAAATGTTATCAATATTTAAAATCTATTATTTTATAATTATGCTAATAAAAAATAAAAATTGATTAAATAGCTAACTACCTTTCGAATCTTTGGAACATTCTTGGAGTAGTTCTCATGACCTTGGATGAAAGGGCGTTTTTAACAACGTTTGAAACACCGTAAGAGGTGCTTTTCTTAGCTAAAGTAGAGAGAAACATTTTTATATCTATTATTAAAATATATATATTAATAAAAATTAAAATATAAAGTCAGCATATTTAAAATTTAAAAAAATTCTATCATAAATATTGTATTTTATTTTTTAAAGAGTTTTTTAAAATATATTTTAACAATATTAAACTTCATTAAAAATATTTCAATTATATTTCAATGATCCATCATATTTTAAATAAAAAAAATCCTTTCATATATTACATTATCTATAGTACAAAAATTAAATAATGGCGGGTGAGGGTATAAAATTTATTTTTTAATATTGTTTTAAATAAATAATGAAATAAACGATAGTATATATATAAAAGAAAAACGAGTTTTTTAAATTAATATATTTTCTAAATTTTTTTATTATTCAAAATTGTATATTTTTGTTTTTTGTATTTGTTTTGTTGATATTATTGTAAAATTATTTTAATCTTTTTATTTCTTATTGTTTTGTTTTGTTTTTTTAGTTTTTTGTAAATCTAAATTCTTTTTTTTTTTTTTTTTTTGACTATAAAGAAAAAGTTTAATTGAATTTATTCTTTATACTTTTTAAGATTGAATATATTTTATTATTTTTTGTTAATATAATATAATAATTATATTATCTCTTTTAATTTATTCTTTATATATAATTTTCAGTAAAGTAAAAAAAAAAAAAAAAAAAAAGCAAAAAAGGTAAAATGACAAACCTTTTATATATAAAATATTCCTTTATTATTTTTATAAAGTTTATAATAATAAAATAGAATAATTTTTTAGCAAAGAAGAAAAAGAAAAAAAAAATAAAAAATTTTCGTCTAAGTTTCCTTAACTATTAGTAATTGTAAATTATCGTATCACACTTTTTTTTTCTTTTTCATAAACAAATATGTGAAAATTTTATAAATTAATGGAACTCATAATAAAATTATTTTATCCAGAAATTACTAGATATTATAAATAATTATATATAATGGTAATTGAAATTTAATATATTATAATATATTGTAATATATTGTATTTTTAAAAATACAATTAATTTATTATACACATAACTATAAATTATTATATCTATATAGCGTTAAAAATTTTATTATTATATATTACTATATTATTATAATAATAATTATATAGATATTTTCATGTTAAGTTATTATATTATATAAAAAATGTTAAATAATATGAATACATTCTAAAATATTACTTAATATATATTAATATATTACAATATATTCTCCATAATATAAAAGGAATAATTTAAATTAACATTTTATATTTAAAAAAAAAAAATAAAAAATATATAATAAAAAATTAACAAATTAAATAAATGATCTTTTTTTTTACATACATTAAAAAAACGAAAATAGAAATATATTAATATAATTTAATATATTTATATTATATTATTATATTATTTATATTAAATTAATCAAATATATTATAATATATATTATAATATATTTTGAAAATGTAATAATATTTAAGTTTTGTATTCCTAACCTTTTATATTATAAAAATGTATCTTAATACTATATGATGTAAATTATCCATCGTACCAACAAATAAAAACAATAATAAAAAATCTTTTTTTTTTTTTTTTTAAAATAATCAAAAAAGTTTATTTTTTAATTAAATAATTTCAATAAATAATATATTACAAATATATTTTAATTATATATTAATGTATTTAACTTTAGACCTAAAAAATTAGGAAATTAATCTTTTTTTTTTTTATACCAAAAATTAGTAATATTAAAAATAATTATTATTGTTATTACTCATTTCTTTAGCTAGATTATATTATTAATATTAATATATGTTATAATAATATTGAATATTTTATTATTTATTTAATATTTATATAGATTTATAGAAATACCTTATTAAAATAAAGAAAAAACTATTTAGAAAATTATTACCAAATTAAAAAAATATGATAAAAGTAGAAACAGAAAATATTATAAGCCGTTAAAAATCATTTCTGACATATACATAACATGTTAGCGTATTATATATATATATATAATAAAATATATAAGATGATATTATCTTAATTAAAAAATAATCTTTAAAAATATTTTAAAATATATATACAGAATAAATATTTATTGTAGGCATTTTTTATTTAATTTAAAAATTTTTTCGTTTTAAATTCCTTAACCAATCTTTAATTTTTCAAGAAAAAGAAAAAGGAAAAAAAATTTTATATTAAAGTTTTATATATTAAAGTATTTTAAATAATATAATAATATAATTATTTAATACTTTATATATATTAAAAATTTCAGTCTAGTATTTGTTTAATAAAGATTAAACGTTTTAATAGTAACAATTAAGTAAAATAATTGTATTATAATTGTTATAATTGTTATTATTTTTTTTTTAATATTTGATTTAAAAGTATAATAATATAATATATAATACTTTTATATGAAAAAAAGTTTTTATAATTGTTATTTATACTTTTTAAATTTATTTTTTAACATTATTTTTTAACATTCTTTTAATTACTATTATCAAATAGTATTTATTATAATATTTTATATTACTTTACAAATATATATATGTTATTATATAGTGTATAATAATTAATAATTACAAGGAAAAAAAGCTTCTTTATTTTATAACAATTTAATTTTATTTCTTTTATATATAAAATATATAATCCCTAATCCATAATAGCGTTACCTGTAACACTTATAATGAATGTGAATGTGTATTTTTATATTTTATATTAAATTTATAATTTATATATATAAATATATAAATATTATATAATATTGCTTAGTAATTAAAATTTTATATTATATTAGATATTAATATATTAATATTATATGATAATTCATCAACAAACTCTTTTATATATATTTTATATAATTTTTCTAGTTTTATGAATTTGATCTATTACATTTTAAAAACCAAATGTATACATTTTTTTAATATTTTTTTTTTTTTTTTTTTAAAATTATAATTGATACCCTAAATTTTTTTTTTATTATATTATATAATATTTATTTTAATTATTAAAATAAAAAAAACTTGAACCCGGTAAGAAAATTTTATGAAATCCGACATTTTTTCTTAAAATATGATTGGATAATAAAATTTCTTTTTTATTCTTTATATTTTTTAATAATAGTAATAAAAATAAAAAAATTTAAAGTTTTTATTAATGAATATTTTAAATTATATTATATCATTAATTAAAATTTATCCTCTTTGTCATTGCTTTTCATTTGTTTTTAAGTAGAAAATCCTTCCTAACCTTTCATTTTATTAATTTATTAATTTATTATTTTTTGATTTAAATAAATAAATAAATAAATAAATAAATAAATAAATAAATAAATAATAAAATAATTTCCATATTACAAAAATTGGAATTATAAATATAATAGAATTTTATATTAAAGTAAAATATAAAATACATATTATTACTTTAAAGAGCAAAGTATATATTGTATTTTCCTTATCTACATTGATTTTTTGAATAAGAATAGTCTCTAATTGATTTAGTTACCAAATAATTTATTATATTTAAATTATAACATTTATATTTAAATAAGTAATATTAATAAGAATATGTTTTTTTTTAATTTTGTTTTTTGTGAATATTGATCAATAATAATATATATTGGTTTATCAAAATAATTATCCAATCATAATAAATGTTGTTGATCCATAAAAATTTAAATTTTCGAAAATAATTCATTTTATAAATAAAGTTTTATCCCTCCATAAATCAGTTGGGTATAGTGGTGTATATCTGTAAGCTAAACTTCTGAGTGACTGAATGTAGGACGATATGAGTTATAAGATTGTGATTTAGGACTTTCTTATGTAGAGAGTCGGTCTTATTCAAGTGCTGAGTTAACATTCGTTGGAGGATGTAAGTCCTTTGACAAGGTTATTAACGAAGTGGGCAACGCGTGAGGCTGGCAACAGAGCAGCGAAAACCACTCGCTTAGTACGGTGATTGAGATAGCTGGCTTGAGTAAGAACCTACTTCTGCTTATAATAATAGTTATCGGACGAAATTCTTTTTTTAAATATTATTATAAATAATTTTTATTTTATTTTTTATTTTTTTACATAAAATTTTAATATTAAAAATAAAATAAAATAAAATAAAATAAAATAAAACAAAAGCAAAATTAAATAAGGCAAAACAAACAAACAGACAAAAAACAAAAAAAAAAAACAAAAAAAAAAAAAACATTAAACTATATAAAGATTAAAAAAAAAAAAAAGAAAAGAAAAAAAAAAAAACTTTCTTTTTTTAAAATCAAATTTATTTATTTTTATTAACATTATTGTTAATGATATTTTATTTTATTTATAATTTTATAATAAATAAATGAATAAATAATAATAATAATAATAATAATAATAATAATAATAATAATAATAATAATAATAATAATAATAATAATAATAATAATAATAATAATAATAATAATAATAATAATAATAATAATAATAATAATAATAATAATAATAATAATATTATTATTATTATTATTATTATTATTATTATTTTTAATTATTCTATTTATGGTTCTTTTTGTTCTATTTGTTCTATTTGTTCTATATCTGGATTTTCTTTTGCTCCATTTTTAATTAAAAATTTTATTATTTCTTTATCTTCAAATGCATATTTACGAGCAACCTGTAAAGCAGTTTCACCATTATTATTAACTTCATTAATTTTTGCTCCTTGATTTATTAAATATTTTATAATACGTTTATTTCTACTATTTTTACAAGCGAAAATTAAAGGTGTATCTCCATTATTATTAGTATGATTAATATCTGCACCGTTTTTAACTAAATATCTTATAATTCTAAAAGATTCATTATTTTTATTATTACGACTACAAATCATAAATAGAGGAGTTCTTCCATTATTTTTATTTTGAATATTGACATCAGCTCCTTTATCAATTAAAAATTTGATTAGATTTACATTTCTTTTTCTACATGCAATCATAAATGCGTTAATATTTTCTCTATTGCGTTTATTAATATCTGCTCCTTTTTTAATTAAATATTTAATTATAGGTAAAGATACTTTATTAAATTTACATGCTTTTATTAAAGCAGTATTATTATATTTGTTTTCTTTATTAATGTCTGCTTTAAATTGAATAAGTAAATCTAAAGCTTTAATATTATTTCTAATTGTTGCAAACATTAATGGGGTATAACCAAATTTATTTTCTTTATTTATATCTGCTCCTTTTTTAATTAATAATCTTATCACTCGTTTTATTAATTTAATATCATTACGAATGCTATTAAATATCATAATAAATGGTGTAGATCCATAATTATCTTCAATATTAACATCAATTCCGTGTTCAATAAGAGTTTTAATTAAATCTTCGCTATACATATTATCAAATATATAAGGATTTAATTTCATATGATAATAACATTTCTTAAACTCAGAATATGTAACATAATGATAAATCGAACCTTTATCTATATTTGCTCCAGCTTTTATCAAATATTGCGTTACTTTTTCATTTCTTAATTCATATGAAATAGATAACGGAGTCCAATGACGATGATTTTCTTTATTTATATCTGCACCATATTTAACTAAACTGTTTACTAATAAATAATTATCATACCTTTCGAAATAATAATAGTCACATATATTTATTAAAGGTGTATTTCCATTTAGTTCATTTTCTTTATTTATATCTGCTCCTTTTTCAATCAAATACATTGCTAAAGAATAATTATTTTTTTCACAAGCAGTTAATAATAAAGTATTACCATATTTATCTGTACTATTAAGATTTATTTGTATATTATGATTACAAAGATAATTTATTATAAGTAGTTCTTCATTAACCATAGCTATATATAAAGGATTATTATTTAAGGGGGCATGATAATAATTTAAATTTGCCCCATAGTCGTTTAAATATATTAATAGATCTATATCACGGTCACTACAAGCTAAAGTTACCGGGGTTTCATTATTATTATTTATTACATTAACATTAGCACCATTTTCTATTAAATATTCTATTAAATCCATATTTGTATTGCTTCTATTTCTTTCATAAGTTCGACCATTTTTGATTGCTTTTATTAACGGTGAATCTCCATCTTTATTTATTACATTAACATTAGCACCATTTTTTATTAAACATTCTATTAAATCCATATTTAAATTGCTTATATTTCTTTCATAAATTCGACCATTTTCGATTGCCTTTATTAACGGTGAATCTCCATTTTTATTTATTACATTAACATTAGCACCATTTTTTATTAAACATTCTATTAAATCCATATTTATATTGCTTCTATTTCTTTCATAAGTTTGACCATTTTCGATTGCTTTTATTAACGCTGAATCTCCATCTTTATTTCTTATATTTACATCAGCACCTTTTTTAATTAAATATTCTATAACATTTATATTATCCTTTGAATCATATGGTATATCACAAGCATACATTAAAGGTGTATTACCATCTTTATTTCTTCTATTAATATCAGCTCCCATATCTCTAAAATATTTTACAAGGGTAATATTTCCTTTATTACATACAATTGATAGAGGTGTATTTCCAGTTTTATAATTTTCTTTATTTATATCTACTCCTTTTGATACTAAATATTTTATCATATTTATATTTTCATTAAAACATGCTAATATTAAAGGAGAATTATCATCATAATTTACATCATTAATATTTGCACCTAAGTCAATTAAACTTTTTACAATAGTTATATTATCTTGTTTACAAGCTAGAGTTAAAGCAGTATCTTCAATATACTTAGTGAATATTTTGCGATTGAATTTATTAACATCAATTTTTTTCACTTGTTTTGAAATAATTTCTTTAAAATTTTGTGTTGATAATGTTATTTTATTTTTACGAAATAAAAGTAATTTTACAATAAATTCATTATTAAAAATATAGTCATTCATAATTATCTTGAAAAAATCATTTCTTTTATTATCGATAAAATCACAAAATATATCTGATTGTATATTATAGCCACGATTTAGCAAATATTTAAATAATTCGCATGTTAAATAATTCTTTTTATAAAACAAACCAATAATATTATCTTCCATAACATTTTTACATATTATCTCTATTGCTTCTATATTATTATTTTTAATTGCTATTTTAAATACTTTGTCATTATAAAGTATAGAATTGAAAATATAAAAATTATTTTTATACAAATCTTCATTTGATTTTGCATCCTCCAAATTTTCTTTTAATATTTTTTTTAATTCAAAATTATTTTTTGTTTTAATTATTTTAGTTACTTGCTCAACAATTTTAGGATGGTACATTTAATCTATATATTTATTTTATGAAACTGTTATTATTATTATTATTAATTATTTATTTATTTACTTAATTTTTATTTTCTTAAAACAAAATGTAATTCCAAGTCTAGAAATCAACAATAATTGAATTTATTTTCTTAAAACAAAATGTAATTTCAAGTTCAAAAATCAACAATAATTGAACAAGATAAATAAATAAATAAATAAATAAATAAATAAATAAATAAATAAATAAATAAATAAATAAATAAATAAATAAATAAATAAATAAATAAATAAATAAATAAATAAATAAATAAATAAATAAATAAATAAATAAATAAATAAATAAATAAATAAATAAATAAATGAATATTAGAAAGCTATATATTATTAGTTTTATTAAATTAATATCATTAATATTAATTATTAGTTTTAATTATACAAAAATATTTTAATAAATTAAAAAAAGTAATTTTAATTAATATTATATGTAATATAATATTTTTTAATTTATTTATTTTTTTATTTCTTAGTGTATTAATTAATTAATTAATTAATTATTATGTTTAATTTTTAACTATATCTTTTATAACATTAAGAAAATATTTTACAATAGTTATTTCACCTTTTTTACATGCAACAAGAAAAGGTGTATTACCATATTTATCTTCTTTATTTATATTAGCTCCATTTTTAACAAAGTATTTTATTATTCTTATTTTTTTATCATATTCAAATCTTGGATAAAAAGTATTAATTATAATAATTAAAGGTATTTCACCTTTTTGATTACTTTTATTGATGTCAGCTCCATGATTTATTAAAAAGCTAATTAAATTTTCATTTTTTAATTTGGTTGCTAAAGTTAAAAGGGTATCATTATTGCAGTTTCCTTTATTAACATCGGCTCCATGATTAAGTAAATATTCAACCATAGTTATATCACTAAATTTAAAAGCTAATATTAGAGGGGTATCACCTTGCTGATTTTCTTTATTTATATCAGCTCCTTTTTCAATTAAATGTTCAATTATTTTTTTATTTTCATATTTTTTTTTATTTTTATAATAAATTTGAATAGCTAAAATTAATGGTGTATCACCATTTTTATTTTCTTTATTTATACTATTAATATCTTTTTCAATTAAATATTTTACTAAATTTTCATTTCTATAAGTACTATTACATGCATTCAATAACGGGGTATTACCATTATTATTAGTTTTACTTATATCTGCTCCATTTTTAATTAAATAATCTACTATAATATCATTTTCATGAAAATTAAATGTACAACAACAAGCATTTAATAAAGGTGTATCTCCTTCCTTATTTTCTTTATTTATTATTGCTCCTTTATCTATAAGACATTTTATTATTGTTTCATTTTTAAATGAACTATTACAAGCTACCAATAAAGGTGTATTACCTTTTTTATTTTCTTTATTAATATCCACTCCTTTATTAATTAAATATTTTATTATTGCTTCGTTTCTATAAGGATTATAACATAAAGTTAATAAAGGAGTATTACCCTGTATATTCTCTTTGTTAATATTGGCACCTTTTTCAATTAAATATTTTATTACAGTATCATTTACATATGTACTATTACAAGCAATTAATAAAGGAGTATCGCCATTTTTATTTTCTTTATTCACATCTGCTCCTTTTTCAATTAAATATTTTATTACCATTTCATTTTTATAAGTACTATTACATGCAGCCAACAATGGGGTATTCCCATTCCTACTTATTGTATCAACTATTTTTATGTTATGTAATAAATATTTTACCATAGATAAATCTCTATTTTCACATGCAATAATTAAAGGAGTTTTTCCAAATTTATTTTCCTTTTTTATATTTGCACCGGAAGCAATTAAATATTTAATTATTCTTTTTTCATAATCTTCATATTTGTTACTTGTATTTCTTTTGTAAAATTCATTCATCGATATAATTAAAGGTGTTTCTTTGTCTTCATTTTCTATATTTACATCAGCACCTAAATTTATTAAATAATTTATTAAAATGTCATTATTATTTTTGCATGCAATAATTAGAGGTGTATTGCCATTTTTATCTTTATTATTAACATCGATTTTTTTAATTTTATTAAATAAAATTTTATTTAAATCTTGGGTAGATAGTGACTTTTTATTTTTATAATATAAAAGTAATTTTATAATAAATTCATTATTTAATATAAAATAATCATAAATTATTTTAAATAAATCTTTTCTTTCATCTTTAACAAAATCAATTATAGAAATTGGTGTTATATTATAGCCAATTTTTAATACATACTCTAAAATTTCTGTTGTTAAAAAACCACGTGTGTAAAAGGCTGAAATAATGTCTTTATTTTTATTATCTTTTTCGCATAAAAATTTTAATGCTTTTAAATCATTATTATTAATTGCTGTTTCATATAAATTTTCGTTGAAATTTATTTTATCAAAATTTTTTTGAATAATTTTTTTTAATTGTAAATTATTTTTAATTTGTATAATTTCAATTATTTTTTTGCTAATATCATTCATATTAATTATATTAATGCTATTATATATATAATTTTTTTTTTTTTTTTTTTTTTTTTTTTTTTTTTTTTTTTTTTTTGCTTTTAATATGATAAATATAAATTATTTTTCAAATTTAAATATATTGAAAAATTAATAAATCATCCATCATATAAAAATTTTTCAAAAAAAATACATATTAAAACCTATTAAAGAATATATAATTAATTTTATGGATTGTTATTAATTCTTAAAAAAATTGTATATAAATTATTACTAATTTTATATATTTATATCCCACGAAAAAGTAGTACAAGCATTATTATATATTATTATATATACATATAAACTTTATATAAAAAATATTTTATATATATATAAAATTTATTAGTTATAATAACATTATTTATATTATACATTATACAAATATTATAAAAAAGCATGTAATATATGCTATATTATATGCTTTTTCATAGATTATTTTTACAAGCTTCAAAATACTAGTCAGAGTAAGAAGTAGGTTAAACAGTAGGTGTAGTTGTTGAAGTTGGATTATAATTCCAAATATATTGTTGTTCATTATTTTTTTTAGCACATTTATTTAAATTTTATTCAATTTCATCAATGTACATATCATTAGAATTTTAAAATCAAATACATTTACCATTAGCTAAAGATGAAACAATGAAACAAAGAAATCATCATTATTATGTTCTTAAATAACTTGTTTATCACATTTACCTTAGTTAATTGATCCTTTTTTAATATTGTCAATACGTAAATAATAATCAGGATAAACCATGGAGTAGAAATAACTTTTACGAGAAGATAATACTATCTATTTTGAATAATTAGAATTATCACAGAGTTTTACAATAATTTTATTATGGTTTATGTTTTGTGGAGCATACATATATTTATTAATAAAAATATGATAGAACCCATAAATAATATAACCAGGTTTAGGAGTAACAGTTGATTCAACAGTGTTAAAAGTTAATGATGAAGAAATTAAAGTGGTAATTGTAGTAGGTGTAAGTTTAAATTCTGTAATACCTATATTAGAATTTTAAAAAATAGTTTTAATTGAACTAATTAAATTAATTATTTTTTTTCATCATTTAACCTTTCAATAATCCATTCAAAATATTTATACTTGCTTGTATATAAATTCAAAACATTACCATTTAAACAAAATCTTTAGGACGACCATATTGTTCTTAATACATATATATATATATATATATTATCAACTATTTTGAATTTAATATGATGATTAATTTGATTATCAGGTTTGTTACATTCAATCTTTCTTGCATTCTGAGAATTCATAGCATATAAATATTTATCAGTAACATCTAACACAAATTGACCATTTTAATAAGACAATTACAGTGGTTAAAATCACTCGTTAAAGGTATGTTGGTGATAAGATATTTTTAAGTTTTTTTTGTTATGAATGCGAATTTTTGAATTAGTTATAATTTCACCAATACCACATCACTCACCATCTTCATAGCTCCAAGAACAATTATTATCAAAACAATTTTAGGATTTACTGAAGAACAACAATTATAATATAAAATACTAAATGAACACTTATATAACCTAACCCACACAATTTACCATTTTTTCTATATACCCAAGTTACCAATTTCATTAATGTATTAAACTTAAGTGTTTTTAATAGAACACTATGAAAAATCTATATTTAGCAAATTTAGTTGAATAAATTAATTTATAATATATTTTGAATTCTAATATTATAGAAAAAATTTCATAATCATCATCTTTTTCTAAATAATAATTATCTTAAAAAAATTACTATTAATGTTTGGATAACAAAATCCATCATCATTAAATAAATCATCATATTCAGTTATTTATCTGATATCTTAAACTTCCTTTTTTAAGATCATACTTTTTTACATGTCACAATAAGTATTTTACTAAGTACTTCTCCAAGAGTTGGATATTTTTTTTTTAATGTAAAAAAGGTTTCTAACTGGTACAAAATTATTATCTGTAATATTTTTAACTTGACTTTGATGGTAGCAAATTGAATAACTAGCAACCATTTCAGTTAGATTAAAGTGATTATCAGATATAATTGCATTATAACTAATTGGATAATCACCTGGATATTTTTGTTTTAAAAAGAATAATAATTATTTCTTTTATATGATATTATAAAAATTTAACACAATCAAAAACTCATCCAATTAGCATCAACATATTTTATATCAATATCATTAGCATTAACATTAATAAATAGTATTATAATGTATATAATAAAGATACTATGTAATACAATTT
>MCFG01000130.1:95000-130000 GCA_002104895.1 Anaeromyces robustus | reverse complement strand
TTAATGAATAATTGTAAAAACGATGAATATATAGAGTTATTAAATAATCTTGGTTTTATTAATCCTGATGTACTTAATAGTATGTCATTATATCACAAAAAATATGTAAATAATTATAATATGGAATCATTTATGAATTTTAAGAATGATAGTGTTATTGATAATGAATTAGAAAATTCATATTATTCAAATATATCAATAGGAACACCATTTCTTTCATAATTATTCATTATTTATCAATGAATTTAAAATATCTTAATTTAAGTACTTTTTTTTAAAACAAATTAAAAAAATAGACAGCTATAGCTGTTGTTAAAAACAAAACAAACAAAAACAACTAATAAAAAGAAAAAAAAAGAAAGAATTATTGTTCCTTCTTTTTTTTTTTTTATTATTATTAATAATATTATCCAGAAAAATGGAAAATGTTAAATATTTGAAAGTTATATTTTAATATTTTAATTACTAGTTATTATTGATTAAGCCGGTTAATTCATCAAGTCATACTAGTAATTTTTCAGTAAACTTTGTATATAATTTTTAAATATTATATATTTCTATGGATAATCTTGATATAATGTATTAAAAATTAAACAGCTGCTGTAAATTTTAAGAGAATATAAAAATTGCATTTGCTGGCTCAATAATATATTATATGATTAACTATCAATTATTTTCATAAAACTGAAAATAATAATAAAAATGAAAATAGAGTATTATGCTTGATAATGTTATTATATTAAATATGAAATATAATAGTAATTATAATAGCGTAGAAAAAACGCGTAGTTAACTTAACATAAAATACAATTTTTTATATTTATTAATTATATAAAACAAATAATATTAAAAATATCATTTTTATACCTATATAGTAATATATTGTTATATATTATATATATTATTTTTTTTATCAAATAAATATAAAAATAAAAAAAAAAAAAAAGCAAAAAAAAGCAAAAAACAAAATAAAAAATATAAAAAAAAATATAAAAAAACAAAAAAAACAAAAAAAAAAAATAGAAAAAACAAAAAAAGAGATAGAAATAAAAAAACACAAAAAAAAAAAATTAACAAAAACAACTAAAAAATATTATTAAGAATAAGTAAAAAAAAAAAAAAAAAAAAAAAAACATTTTTATATTATTTTTAATAATAAAATAATAATAATTAAAAAAACACAACAGCTTTATATATAAATCAAACTAAAAAAAAACAAATCTAATATAATATTAATTATTTATATATATAAATTATAATTTTAATATTAAATAAAATATTAAATATATTATTTTTTTCTATTTTTAAAATCAAAATAATAATTTTTATTCGTTTATTATTGATCAAAGTGTTTATTTGAAATATGTGTGTAAATAATTTTTTTCTTTTTTATTATTGCTAAAGTTGTTTATTTATTTTGATTGAAATGAATGTAAAATAATTAATAATATATATATTATTTAATGATTTATTTATTAACATTTATTATTATAAAATGTTTTTAATTGTCCATGCTATATATCTTTTCTTGTCTTATTGCATTTATCAGCCGTATTGTATAAGACAAGTAAGGTCCAAATGCTTCTAATAAGTTGGAATGAAAAAAAAAAAAAAAAAAAAAAAAAAAATGAAATACAACACTAATAATCACCTTTTTTTTTTTTTTTTTTTGAAATAAATTTATTTAGATTTTTATCCTTTTTAAATTAAATTACCTAGAAAAAAAAATCTATATAAACAATAGAAATTTATTATATATATATGTAATGTAATGAATACTTTTAATTATCATTTTATTTTTTTTTTTCTCATAGTTACTATAGTTACTTGATTAAAATGTATTTTTTTTTTTTTTTATAATCATTTCTTTTAAAATTTTTATAATATAAAAAAAAATAATCATTGGTATACATTAACATGATTTATTATAATAATATTATAGATGCATTTTTATTTTATTTTATTTTATTTATTTTTATATATATATTTTTATTTATTTAATTATTATTATTATTATTATTATTATTATTATTATTATATTTCTTTATAAGAAATATAGTTTTTATTCTATTCTATTTTATTTTTTATTTTTTGTTTTTTTAATATACTATTAATATTGATGTAATAGTAATATTATTATCATTATCAATATCATTATCATTTTTTTACTCTATTATTATTATTATTATTATAATTATTGAAATTTAAAAAATAAATAAATAAATAAATAAATAAATAAATAAATAAATATTTATTTATTTATTTATATATTTTTTTATAATAATAATTTTTTTGTTATATTCTATAACTAGTTAATTTTTTGCTATTTTATTCTATATTAATTTAATTCTATTTTTTAATTATTCTATTTTTTTAATTTATACTTTTTTTTATATTTTTTATTATTTATTTATTTATTTGTTTATTTATTAATTTTTATTTTTATTTTTTTTTTTTATCTTTTTATAAAAAGATCATATATATGTGCATTTAACTAAAATTTTTTTTAATTTATACTTTTTTTTATATTTTTTATTATTTATTTATTTATTTGTTTATTTATTAATTTTTATTTTTATTTTTTTTTTTTTATCTTTTTATAAAAAGATCATATATATGTGCATTTAACTAAAATTATATGAATTTATTATATTTATATACTTAATATTATTAAGAAAGAAATGATAAAGAAAAATAAATAAATAAATAAAATAAAATAAAATAAAATATAATAAAATAAAATAAAATAAAAAGGAAAATAAATGATTCTTATTTTATCTTATTTTATTTTAAAAGCTATTACTTTATTTATTTATTTATTTTTGTTTATTTTATGTTTATTTTATTTTATTTTTTTTTATTTTTTATATTTTATTTTATTTTTTTTACGTTTATTTTTTACTTTACTTTTCTTTCTTATTTATTGGATTTAATAATATTACAAATTTTATTATAGGCATTCCAATTATTATCATAATTACAAATATAATTAATCTCTTCAATGGATTGTCCAATATTATTTATATTATGAACATCTGCACCATTGGCCACTAAATATTTTAAAATATCAATGGATTTATTTCTAACGGCATAATTTATAGCTGTTTCTCCTTGATCATCAGGATTATTAATATCTAAATTATTATTCACTAAAATTTTTATTAAATCTAATCTATTTTTAATTATAATTCTTTGTATAATTTCATTTTCACATATTTCACCTGTATAACAATTATTAACATTATATTTAATTAAATATTCAAAAATATCTTTATTATTATTAATTTCTATGGCCATTTTTAATATGGACATTCCTTTATCATTTTTATAATTAATATCTGCTCCAGATTTAACAATATGTTTAACAATATCTACACCTCCTAATTCCATAGCATACATTAAAATAGATTTTTTTGAACGTCTTAAAATAAAATTAACATTTGCTCCCTTTTTAATTAATAATTTAACAATAGGTAAAGATTGTTTTTGAACGGCATAAACTAATGGAGAATTACCAGCATTATCAACAAAGTTTACACCTGAACCTCTTTTAATAAGTTCTTTTATAATATCTTCATTATCTTTAATTTTATAATCATTAATTTTAATAATGGTAATTAATGGGGATTCCCCACGACGATTAACTGTATTAAGTATAATATTTTTATTTTGAAGTAAAGTATTAATAATTTCTCTATTTTTTTTATATATTGAAATATGAAGAGCAGAATTACCAAATTTATCTTGGAAATTGACATCGATACCATTATTAATTAAATATTTTGTATTATTTACATCACATTCATTAATTGTATAATATAAAATACTATTACCATTGGCATCCTTTTTATTAAGGATATCTATATTTTTAACTAAGAAACGGAAAATTTCAAAATGTTCTAATTTATAAGCAAGGGTAATTGGGGTATTACCATTCATATCATTAATATCCATATCCCAATTATATTGAGAACCATATTTTATTAATAAAATAACATTATCAATATCATTTTGATTAATAGCATTAATTAAAGGATAATTTCCATTAGCATCTCTTTCATTAATATTAATATTTGGTTTTTTTAATAAATATTTAACAAGGAATGGATTATTATTGATAGCTAATGAAAGTAATGAATTACCATTAGTATCTTTTGTATTACAATCAGCTCCATGTTCTAATAAATATTCAAATATTTCTATATTTCCTGAATAAATAGCTGTAATTATAGGTGATTCTCCATTTATATCTTTAATATTTATATTTACTGTTGATTTAAAATTTTCATCTTCTATTAAAAATTCTACTAATTTTAGATTTTTAATTCTTATAGCTATATTAAGAATTAAATTAAAATAACTTGGATCATAAATTGTTGTTGTTGTTGTTGGGGATAATTTTAATGTTTGAGGAGTTGGAGTTGTTGGAGTTGTAGGAGATGTAGGAGATGTAGGAGTTTTAGGAGATGTAGGAGATATTGGAGTAGCTGGTGTTATAGAAGAAGTAATATCATTTGATTCTTTTAAAGATTTTTTAGGTTTTTTTGGTATAGATTTTAAAGAAGTAGTAATTAATAATTTCATAATATTCATATTACTATTTTTATTTGCATCAATTAAAATAGATTCTGTAAGAATATTTTTAAAACTAAAAGATTTATAACTTAAAATATCTTTAACAAAATCATAATCATTTAATTTTACTGCCTTTTCCAATAAATCATATTTATTAATACGACAAAAAACAATATCTTGTTCAGCACCATCATGATTAAAAAAAATTTTTATAGCTTCAAAATTATTTATATCATGAGCTTTTTTATACATAGTTTCATTGATAGATATTTTATTCTTTTCTTTAGATAAAATATTTGCAAGTTCTTTACGGGTGAGAGGTTCCTTATTTTTATAAAATTTTAAAAGGTTTATTATAAAAGGTTGATCAAAGATATAATAATTAAAAAGAATATTTAAAAATTCATTTTTTTTATTTTCTATTAATTCATAGATAAGTCCTGATAATCTAAATTTGATATTAAATCCATGGTTTAGTATATAACGAAGGTTTTCCTTATTGAGTGTGTTATTTTTACACAAATAATAGATAATATTATAGTTACTGATAGTACAATTAATATTTGCTTTTTTTTCTATTAAAAGGTCAGCTATTTCAAAATTATTGTTTGCTATAGCTGAAAAAAGGGGTATAACATTATTATTATTTTCCGTGATATAAAAATTATAATTTTTATATTGGCCTTGTTTCATTACATATTTAATAACATCAGTAGATGCATTAACTTCAATAGAATATATTAATACATCAAAATTGTTATTATTTAAATCTTTTAAATTGATATTATTATCATTTAAAAAGTTTTTTAAACTAGTAATATCACTTTTTTTAAGGATTTCTTTTACTTTATTTATTCTTTCCTCCATATTCATAGTGGTTAAATCTATTTAATCTCTAGTCTTTTTTTTTTTTTCTATAATTAGATATATATATATATATAAAGATATAAAGAAGAGTTTAATAAAAAAAAATTAAATAATAATAGTTTTATTTATTTTTTTAAATAATAAAAAAAATGGATATGATAAGATGATATATAAAAAGGTTGATAATAATATATTAACTATTTTAAAAAAAAATTTTATTCTTAATTTTTTTTATTATTTTATTCAAAATAATATAGAAAATAAGTAAAAAAATAAAAATAAAAATAAAAATAAAATTTTTTTTTTATGCGTTAAATTATCCTTTTTTATATATTTTTTAATGAGATTAAATTTTTTGTATTTTAAAGTAGAAATAAATAAATAAATAAATAAATGAATTAAATAAATAAATAAATTAAATTATATGTTATACTTGTATTATTATTTTATTATAATATATTTATAATAGTAAAATACATATAAATTAAATAATAAATTTTAATTTAAAATTTAATTTAAAATTATTATTTTAATATTTAATAAAGTTTAAAATTTTTAATGATAGATTTTATAGTATTATTTAGGAAATCAATTAATATGTGAATGATAAAAACAAATATATTCTAATATATGAATAATATTTATTATATTATCATACACTATATTATTATTATAAAATAATAAAAATATAAAAATATTAAAATATTAAAATATTAAAATATTGAAATATAAAAATATAATAATATAATAATATTAATATATTTTTTATAATAATATTATATAATAAAATATTTGTATATAATTAATACTGACGTTGATGATTCCTTCATATGACCAACAAAATACTATTTAAATCATAAAAGTATTAATTTAATATTTATAATGATAAAAAAAAAAAAACTACACAGGAAAATATACTTTTATAATCTGAAAGTACTGTTTTATAATTTATAATTATAATTATTTGCTAATAATTAGTATTAATTAATAATTGAAATAAAAACATAATAATTTAATAGAGTATTAAATTATAAATAAAGTTTCATTTCTTTTAAACTTTAAAATGTGAATATTAAAAAAAAAAAACTTTTTTTATGATTAATTAAAAATAAGTAAATAAATAAATAAATAAATAAATAAATAATAAATAAATAAATAAATAAATAAATAAATAAATAAATAGATAAATAAATAATAAATAAATAAATAAATAAATAAATAAATAAATAAATAAATAAATAAATAAATATTGTTATTAATATTTAAATATAATACAACTAATGAAATATAATAAATAAATAAAATAATTAAGTTTATAATTAAATAAAAAACGGTAAAAAAAAATAACATTAAACATTATACATTAAACTATTTCTTTATAAATTAACGGCAACCTTACAAATAATCAATATTTTTTATAATTCAAATTCATTTAGTTGGTATAATATATTAATTATTAATATCAATGTATTAATAATATAAGTTTTATTATATTGATTTATATTAAATAAAATAAAAAAAAATATGCTAATACTTATTTTTCAATAAATTTACCTATTAAATAATAAATAATAAATGTAATTATAATATATAAATATGTTTATTATTTATTATTATTATAAGTATTTGTAGTATAAAATACATAAAATACATATTATAAATATTTAAATATATATATCACTATAGATATATACTTAATAAACAATAATATTAATATATATATCACTATAGATATATACTTAATAAACAATAATATTAATATATATAATTATTATATTATATTATATTATATTATATTATTTATTATTATAACGACATTTAATGATATTATACATGAATGAAAAAAAAAAAAAAAAAGTTAGTGAAAAATAATAAATAAAAAAATATCAAATAAAAAGAAAGTATTAATACAGAAAGAAGCATTTATATTTAATTCCACTTCTATTTAGCAAATATAACATCTTGTTAGTGTCAGTATTCGTATTTGTATTTTTTTTTTTATTAATTTTTTTCAAGTATTTTAATTCTTTTTTTTTTTTTTTTCCAAGATATTAGTAGTAAGAAGTTTTATGAATTTCTTTTTTTATATCAAGAAAAAAAAAATAATGGGATCAGTATTATTTGTAGATGAATGGTAAAAAAAGTTAGTTGGCTTATAATATTAATATATATATGTTTTTTTTTCTTTTCAAATTATGAGTAATATATAATTATATATGATATTTAAAAATGTTATTCCTTTTTTTCTTTTTTGGCATTTGTTATATTGAATGTTCTTTCTAATAATTTTTATCATAATTTTATATATTAAATTATTGATTAATTATATGTTATTTATAAAAAAGAATATTATATTTTATGGTATATTATTCATAACAATTATATAGATTAAAAGATACTAAATAACAGTTTAGAAAAAATAATAATAACTTATTATTATTATTATTATTTTTCCTAATTAAGTTTAAAAACATATATATATATACATACATTCACACAAATAAGATTAATATATTAATTTAATTATATTTCTTATTTTATTTTTAATTATTATTTTTATTTTTTATTTATTTATTTAATTTTTTTTTTTTTTTTTTTTTTTCAAATATAAAACAGATTTATCAATTAAAATTTATTAATAAATATTTTTACTTTTTTTTATATGCATTTTTTTTTTTTTTTTTTGTTAATTTTTTTCTCAAATTTTTTTTTTTTTATTTATTAATATTTTTTTCTGAAATTTTTTTTTTTTTGTCAAATTGGGTATTAAAAATTAATAAAAAAAAAGAAATAATAAAAAGTTTTATCACTTTTTTTTTTAACTTGTTATATTTTGTTTTGCTTTCTTTATCTATATATAAAATAATTTATTTTTTAAAAGATTAATTATTGATTACTGATATTGATAGATTTACTTTATCTTCTTAAACAATTTATTTTGTTTCATTTTTTATAAATTTTTTTTTTAATCTTTTTTTTTTTTTAGCTTAGAATAAACCTTGAATTTCAGCAGTTTCAGTATCAATATCAATATCATAATAACATGGACGAGTTGGAAGACCTGGCATAGTTTGCATAGTACCAACAACTGGGTAAATGAAACCAGCACCAACACTAGCTCTAACATCACGAATTGGTAAAGTGAAACCAGATGGAGCACCCTTAATTTCTGGACTAGCAGTGAAACTTAAATGAGTTTTAGCCATACAAACTGGAAGTTTGTCATAACCAAGTTTAGTGTAACGTTCAATCTTAGCCTTAGCTTCATCACTTAATTCAACAGCACCAGCACCATAAGTCTTCTTAGCAATAGTTTCAATCTTTTCAACAATAGAAGTATCAAGATCATAAAGGAATTTGAAGTTAGTGTTTTCACCTTCACAAGCCTTAATAACAGCATTAGCTAAATCAACGGCACCCTTACCACCTTCAGCCCAGTTGTTAGTTAAAGCAACATCATCACAACCAGCTTCTAAAGCAATCTTACGAACTAATTCAATTTCAGCATCAGTATCAGTAGTGAATTTATTAATGGCAAGAACAACCTTAACACCATAAGATTTGGCATTTTGAATATGTCTAACAACATTACACATACCCTTTTGAACAAAGTCTAAGTTTTCAGTATTGTAGACATCTGGAAGTGGTTGACCAGCAGAAACTGGTGGAGCACCACCATGTAATTTAATAGCTCTAACAGTAGCAACAATAACAACAGCATTTGGAATAAGACCACTGTTACGACATTTAATGTTAAAGAATTTTTCCATACCAATATCAGCACCAAAACCAGCTTCAGTAACAACGTAACCTTCTTCTTCATCATTATTTTCCTTATCAGTTCTAGTACCAACTAATTTAAGAGCAATTTGATCAGCAAGAATTGAAGAGTTACCATGAGCAATGTTAGCGAATGGACCAGCATGAACTAAGACTGGAGTACCTTCTAAGGTTTGCATAAGATTTGGCTTAATAGCTTCCTTCATAAGAACAGTAAGAGCACCACCAACACCAAGATCATCACAAGTGATTGGTTCACCAGACTTACTTTGAGCAACAACAATTCTACCTAATCTTTCTCTCATATCCTTAAGAGAGGTAGTTAAAGCTAAAATAGCCATAACTTCACTAGCAACAGCAATATCGTAACTTGTTTTACGAGTCATTCCTTTTTCAGTATCATTTTGACCAATGGTAACTAAACGAAGGAATCTATCATTAGTATCAACAACTCTTCTCCAGGTAATGGTTTCTGGATCAATATCTAATCTGGCGAATTTAGTAATTTCTTCTGGAGTAAGATCTAATGGGTTAGTCTTGTTAATACCAAGCTTAGCAAGTCTCTTTAACATAACTGGAGCAAATTCTCTTTTGTTACCCTTAACAGTAGTTAAACGCTTGAAGAGAGCATTATCATTTTGAGTGTTTTCATGGAAAATACGAGTATCAATAGCAGCAGCTAATAAATTGTTAGCAGCAGCAACAGCATGAATATCACCAGTAAGATGAAGGTTGAATTCTTCCATTGGAATAATTTGAGAATAACCACCACCAGCAGCACCACCTTTAACACCAAAGGTTGGACCTTGAGATGGTTGACGAACACAAGCAATAGCTTTCTTGTTTAAGTGAGCAGCAAGAGCTTGAACTAAACCAACAACAGTAGTAGATTTACCTTCACCTAAAGGAGTTGGGGTAATACCAGCAACAAGAACGTATTTACCGTTTTTGTAGTTCTTTAAACGGTCAAGAACAGAAAGGTTAATCTTAGCCTTGTGTTCACCGTATAAATCGTATTCAGAATCGTATAAACCTAATTCAGTAGCAATATCCTTAACTGGCTTTGGAGTTTGAGATTTAGCAATTTCAATATCACTTGGAACTGGAACTTGTGGCTTAATTGGTAAGTAAGTCCATGGAGCACGAGTACCTTCAAAGTAACGCTTAGCACTAATAACTAAGTTGTCCATTAACATAGCAATAGTCATTGGTCCAACACCCTTTGGAACTGGTGTAATTCTAGAAGCATGTTGAATAGCAACATCAAATTCAACATCACCAACTAAACGGTATCCAGATTTCTTAGTGGAATCTGGAACTGGATTAGTACCAACATCAATAACAACAGCACCATCCTTAATCCATTCACCCTTAACCATACGGGCACGACCAACAGCAGCAATAACAATATCAGCTTGTTTAACAATTTCACCAAGGTTCTTGGTTCTAGAGTGACACAAAGTAGCAGTAGCATCTAAACGGTTTAATAATTGGAAGACTGGCATACCAACAATGTTACTACGACCAATAACAACAGCACGTTGACCAGAGATTGGGCAACCAACTTCCTTTAATAAACGAATACAACCCTTTGGAGTACAAGCAACAAAGAGTGGATCTTCATCTTTCTTAACAAGTTTACCCATATTTAAGGAATGGAAACTATATTTATAATAAAAAAAAAAAAAGAAAAAGATATAAAAAAAATATAGAAAAAAAATTATAAAAATATTAATATTTTATTATTAAATTTAGAATTTTCTTTTTATTATAAGTATTATTATTTTTCCTTATAAATATAATTTATTTTTTATTAATAATATACATGATATTTTATATATATTATGTATATTATATATGTATATTTTAACTTATAATATTAACATTTATTTCGTTTATATTAGAAAAAATTATAATTATTATTAAAAAAATTATTTTATAAAAAAACTTACCCATCAACATCCTTACGATAATCAACAGCTTCAGTAATAACCTTTTCATCAATGTGTTTTGGTAAAGGTAATTGAACTAAAATACCGTGAATAGCTGGATCATTGTTCATTTTGTTAATCATGGCTAATAACTTTAATTAAAAAAATATATATATAAAAGATATAAATTATAAATTAATAAATTTTGATATAATAATTTATATATTATAGATAAATATTTTTTATATAATAACTAAATTATTCTTTATTTTTTTTTACTAAATACTTACTTCAGCTTGAGTAATGGATTCTGGTTCCTTTCTTAAAGTAAAGTCCATACCAGCCTATTTTATATATTTTATAATTGTTTTATTTTTATTTTTTTATTTTTATTTTTTTTTTTTATTTTTAATTTTTTAATTTTTAATTTTTTTTTTATTTTTTTTGACAATAAAATTATATAATTTTGTTAATAATATTAATAATGGCTTTTTATTTTAAAATTATAATAATATTTTTTTTGCTCGAAAAATATTTGTAAAAAAAAATAATATATACTTCAACAGCAGCACGTTGCTTCATTCTAACATATGAGTTGGAATCTTCACGAGCACCAACTTGAATAATAGCTAAGTGTGGAACACATCCTTTCTTTTTTAATTCTTCAATTTCTAACTTTAAGTTAGCACGAATGTTCCTTTAAAATTTTAATAAATGTATTGAAATAAAGTTATATTTATATCTATAAGTATTATAGTCTAATTTTTTTTTTTATTCATTTTTCAATGATTATTAATAATTTTTGTAATATTTTATCCAAATTATTATTTTCTGATATATATATATATATATATATACAACATTATGATCTATTCTTTATTTGATAAAGTTTTCAACTTTTTTTTTATTTTTATATTGTTATTATTTACAGAATAACAAGAGAGTAAAACAAAACAAATATATATATATAAAATAAAAAACAAAAGATAAAGATATTAATATGAAGATCTTTACTTTCCGATAGTGAAACCATCGATAATTTTAGCCTTAAGTTCTGGTTCCATTTTATATTATGTTATATATAGATAAAAGTGTTTTATATTAAAATTCTTTTTAATGTATATATATAATATTATGTAAAACAATATTGATTAGAATTAATTAAAATTTCTTAATTATAATATTTAATATTTTAATGTTTAAAATCTTTATAAAAAAGCCTTTTATTATTTGTTATAATTATTAAAGTATAACAAATTTTTTTTTCATATAGATTTAAAATTTTATATTTTATATTTTATATTTTATATTTATAGTTTTAGGATACTATAGTATTATATTTACTTTATTAAAAAAAAAAGATGTGATTTTATTATATTAATAATAATAACTGATTTTTTATTTTTTTATTAATTATTATTATTATAATTATTTATATTTTAACTTTTTATTATTTCGTTTCGCAAAGAAGGAAAAAAAAAATTTTTTTATTGTATTTATACTATTTTTATATATATTAAATTTTAAATATAATCTTTTAATTATTATTATTATTTTATTCAAAAAAATAATAATAAAATTGATAATCCAAATAATAAAAAATAGTAATTAAATAATATAATATGAAATATATTGTAAAATCAAGTAAAATAAATTATATTACTTTAATTAAAATATATTGTAATATATTAAATTTTTTTATTGGTAAATAAATTTATATATTATGAAATATTATCATATTTATTATTTGTTTATTTACTTATTATGCATATACAATTATTTATTTTATTATTTATTTATTTATTTATTATTTACTTATTATTTATATATTCATTTATATATTTTCGATAATATGATTTTGGTTTTAAAAAAAAAAAAGATTTCTGTAGTTTGATTGGTTAAAATTTTAAAATATTTAAAATTCTACAAAAAAAAAAAAAAAAAAAAAAAAAAAAAAAAATTGATAAAACCTATAAAAAATGATGATTAATTTTAATAGGATATAATAACTAATAATAATGTCAATTATAAAAAAGTAGATTTATTATTATATTATATTAAAGATCATTTAAAAAGTTAATATTATTATTATATCAAGTTATATTATAAAAAATATCATTAATAACAATAATAAAACAATAAAATAATAAAATAATAAGATAAAAAAAATAATAATTTATCATTTATCATTATTTAGTAATAAATATAAATATTCAATTTTATTAAAAAAAGGTTAAAATGTAATATTATATACTATTTTTGCATGATACAATTTTGTTTTGTTTTTTTTTATAAATATCTTTTAATGACACGTTTTTTAATGATTAAAAAAAAGATATTGAATATAAAAGAGTTTATTTATATTTAATAATTATTATTAATAAAATAAATTATTATAATATTAAATATTCAAATATTTTTTATTTTAATATTGAAAATTAAAAAATTAAATAGAATTCTAATTAAAATATAAAAATAAAAATATTAATAATTATTGTTTTATTTATTTAATGATTATCTGTATTTTTTTTTTATATATTTTTAAAGGTGAATTTTTAAATTGGAAAATTATTTAAAACTTAAAAATTAAAATTCTTAAATTAAATAATATATATAAATATATTGTAATATACTTTAATATATCTGAATAAATATATTACATCTGTAATAGCAGTTATACAATTAATTGGATGGAATATGAAACTAATTAATAATATATATTACATTATATTATAATATATATGATATTTAAAAGAATATTTTTATTTATTTTTTTTTTTTTTTTAAAAAAAAAAAAGACCATATATAAAAATAAATATAGGTTTTTTGAAAATTTTAGTTTTAAAAAAAATAATAAAAAGTAATAATAATAAACTATTTATAACTATTTTTAATTTATAAAGTTAATCTTATTATTTTAATATTTTAATATAATTATTTTCTAGATATATAACATAACATAAAAAAATTTATTATTAAAAAAAAATAATTCATTTATATATTAAAAAAAATTAAAAAAATATTATTAAAAATTTATATCACATATTAAAAATTTGTGAGATTATTAAATATTAAAAAAGTTATTTATTTAATTAAGATACTTTCAATATTAAATATTATTATCTATAATAGTGTGAATTAGTATGAAATTACATTTATATAATGATTGTAGATAAAGTTTATGCAAATATAATTATTATTATTAAAATTGTACTTAATTTATTATTAATAGTATTTTTTTTTTCAATTTTCTTTTCTTTTTGTTTTTTTTTTTTTTTTTTTTCATTTTTTAAAAAAATTTTTTTATATTAATTCTCTAATACGATTATAAATATCTTGATATTTTTCATCTTTACCAAAGTATTCATCATTAAGATCAGAAATATTTTTTCCTTTATTATCCTTACAATTAAAGTCTATTCCATCAAGAGTAATTAAATAATTAGCAATTTTTTCATTACGATAAAAGATTGCATTAGCTAAAGGTGTATCATTATCATTATCTCTAATATTAATATTTAAATTTTTATCTATTAATGTTTTTAATATATCTAATTTTCCTAATCTAATGATTTTATATACCATATTACCAGTAATATATTTAATTTCAAATTTTAGTAATAAATATTTAAATATTTCAAATTCAATATTATCAATTTCTTTAAATGTTTTACCAAAAATAGGAATGGCTTGTGGATTTTCAAAAATCATATTGGCATTTGAACATATTAAAAATTTAACTATTTCTATGTCTCCAGAATCAATAGCATATTTTAATATAGTTTTATTAGTTTCAGGATTAAAATAGTTTACATTAGCACCATAGGCGACTAATAATTTAATCATTGATAAAGAATTTTGTTCAATAGCATAAATTAAAGGAGTATTTTTCCTTTTATCTATAAAATTACAATTTGATCCTTTAATAAGAAATAATTTTAAAATTTCACTTCCTTTTGAAATAGCAAGATCTATTATAGAAGATTTTGATTTATTTAAATTATTAGAGTGAATATTTGCTCTTTTTAACATAAGTTTTTTAATAGTTTCTATATCCTCATTTTCAATAGCATAGTATAGTATACTTTTACCATTGGAATCCTCTGTATTAATTGAAGAAAAAGATAATAAAAATTTAAAAATTTTTTTATAATTTAATCGATAGGCAAGTATTAATGGAGTGAAGCCATTACAATTAAAATTATCAATGTTATGTATACAATAATCATCTTGCATTAATAAAATTAAAATATCTAAAGAATTTTGATAAATAGCTTGAGTAATTAAATTTGTTTTATTTTTATCTAATGAAATAAGATTATTGTTTTTATGTAGTAAAGATTTAACAGCTCTATAATTATTAGTAGAAATTGCTAATGATAATAATGATACATGATTACTATTATTGGTTACTGTACAATTGACATCAAATTTTAATAAATATTCAAAAATTTCCATTTTATTATTATATAAAGCTGTAAAAATTGGGAATTCACAATGATTATCAGGAATATTAAGATTAAGTTTAGATTTATATTCAGGATTTTCAAGTAAATATTTAATTAATGATAAATTATTCATACAAATAATTCTATTTAATATTGAATTAAAATATACGGCATAAGGAATTTTATCTTTAATTTTTGATAATGGTTTTAATGAAGACGATATAAGTAATTTTAATAGTTCAAAATCATTATCATTATTCACGTTAATTAACATTTCTTCAAAATCATAATCCTTATAATTTAAAGATTTATATTTTAAAATTTTTTTTAGAAATTTTATATCTTTTAGATCAACCGCAATTTTTAATATGTCATATTTAATAATTCTTGTTAAAATTGAATATTTATCAACATTTTTATCATGTTCAAATAATAATTTGATAGCTTCATTATTAGAACAATTTTCTGCCTTTTCATACATATCATCATTAATAATCAATTTATTTTGTTCTTTCATAAGCATATTATTTAATTGTTCATTAGATAGAGACTGATTATAAGAAGATATTTTAATTAAATTTAAAATAAAATGACTATCATAAACATAATATTTTAATATTATTTCTAACAATTTATTTTGAGAATTTTCAATAAAATTATTTATTAGAGATGATGTAATAGCCTTTTTATTCAAACCATGGTATAATATATATTTTAAATTTTTATTATTTAGTAAATTTTGATGATATAAATTATTGACAATATCATTGTAAAAATAATTAATATTTGCTTTATTTTCTATTAATAAATTAGCAAGTTCAAAATTATTTTTACCTAAAGTTAAAAAAAGAGGAGTTTTAACTATATTATCTACAATTATATAATAATTGAATGTTTCATATTTACATTGATTCATAATATATTTAATTATATTTAAGGAAACATTTTTTTCAATAATATATATTAAGATATCAAAATTTTCATTATTTAATTCATTAAAATTAATATTTCTTTCTTGTATATAATTCTCCAATTCAGTAATGTCATTTCTTCTGATAATATGAATAATACTATTTCTTATTTCTCCAATACTAATTTCATCAGTCATTATAATCAAAATATTATATTAAAATTAAATAAAAAAAAAAAAGAAAGAAATAAAAAAATTATATTTAAAAAAAAATAAAATAAAATAAAATAAAATAAATAACTTTTAATAATTTTAAAACAAATAAATTTTTATATGAATTTTTAATTAAAAATTCAATTGATATATATTTTTATTTTTATTTTATTTTATTTTATTTTTTTTAAATATAATTTTTTTATTTCTTTCTTTTTTTTTTTTATTATATAATTAATAATTAATTCTATACAATTTATTATTAATAATATAATAATAATTATTTTAAAATATATATATTTTATTATTTAGACAAATGATTATAATTAATTTTTTTTTTTTAATTAAATATTCTAGTGAAGTACTTTTTATTAATTAAAATTTAATTAAAGTTTAAAAATTATTATCTATGAATTTATAAAAATATATATAATATATTTTTTTAAAAGTATATTGATAAAATATAAAAAATATCTTAAACTAATGGATTTGCCTGAATTTCTTTTATTTTTTCTATTAAATATATTATAAATGATACATTTTTCTTTATTTGAGATAAAGAAAAGGGTTTAATATCATGATTTTATTATATATATTCAACAGAAAATAGAAAACAAAAAATTTATAATTGTAAAGTGGATATTTTTATTTGTGAAAATAAAGTTATGTTATATCATGTCATTAAATAATCATTAATGAAATTACGATATATACATTCTTATTATTATATTAAAATAATTATTAAAATAAACTAATCTATAATAAAAAAAAAAATTTTTTTTTTCTTCTTTTATCATTATATATTATTAAAAATAGCAAATAAAAGAACAAAAAGAATATATATTAGGAATATTAAGAGATACAATAATTTATAGTTTTTTTATTATTAAAATTTTTAAAGTTTTAGATATTATTTTATAATACTCTTTTAATTTTTAAAACTTTAATAATTATCAAAAAAAAAAAAAACACTAAAACATGATTATAATATAAAAAAAAAATATGAAAGATATTACCTTTAAATATCACATTATTATTAATGAAATTAATGATATTTAAACTTTTTTTTTTTTAAAAAAAAGTTTATTTTTGCTTATTTAATATATTAATATAACAATAGGAAATACTTTGTGATTAAAAAGAAAAGAAAATAAAAAAACATTATTCTATTTAAATAAAGAAAATAAAGAAAAGATAGTAAAAATAAACATGTTTCTTTATTTCTTTATTATATTCTGAGAAATTTTTTAATTCTTTATTGATTATATATTTTATACCTATTTGAACTAAATATTAATTATTAATTAATCCATATATGATTATTATCATATTGATAATAACAACAATAACTAGTATATTATTCAACAATTAATATATGATAATATTTCATATATACTTTCCTATATTAGTCATTACTAATAATATATATATTTAATATTTTGTATTTTTTAGGCATAATAATATATATACAAATAATTAATTGATATATGATAAGATTTCTTAATTTTTTTTTTTTTTTTTTTTTTTTTTTAAATTAATTAATAAATAACTTTATATATTATAATTTTTGATTTATATGAAAACTTTTTAATATATTTTCATAATATTGCATATATTAAACTTTGATTAAATTATTAATATATTAATATGATATAATTTAATATATTGAAATATAAACTAAACCTATTATATATTTTAATAATAAAATATAAATGTTTAACCGTTGATTCTGTAATGTTTAATATCTTTTTTTTCTTTTCCTTTTCAATAACCTTTAAACTTTAGTTTTTTTTTGTTAACATTTTTTTTATCATTACTCTTTAAATAGAAATTTATAATTAATAAAGGTTATTTTCTATTTTATTTTTTTTGTTCATATTTAGAATAATTGTATATTATATATATTTGAGATAAAGTTTATATATTACTATATATGATTTAATATACAATTATTATCTTAAATAATAAAATATATATATTATTAAAAATTGCGTTACATATCCTCTTTTAAAATAAAATTAATAATAAATATGTTTTTTATTTTCAAAATAAAAAAAAAATGGATACAAAATTATATAAATTTTTTTATATAATTTAATAAATTAAATTTATTTAAATTGTTTTAATTCTAAAATTTTCCTTATTAATTTAATTATACTATATATTATAATTATAATATAATTATAATATATAAATATATAAAGTTTCAATATAATTAGAGAGAAGGGAAAAAAAATACTTTTTTTTTTTTTTATTATATTTATACTTTTTTTGTATCAATATTTCAAATATGGAAAGAAAAGAAATTAAAATTTAATTAATTCATATTCTTTTACTAATTTTTTATTATTTAACCTTTTTTTTTAGTTTTTGTTAAAGTTTCTTTTTTTTTTCTTCTTCTTCTTCTTCTGTTTTTTAAGTTTTTTTTTTATTTATTTTTTAAGTTTTTAATTTTTACCCTTTTTTTTTTTCATTTTTATTTAAAAGTTATATATAATAGTATAAAGTATAATAAAAATAGTAATTAATAATTCTTTCTCTGATACAGTATAATTTAAAATTATATGAATTAATATTAATATATCTTTTATCTAAATATGATTTGTTTTTTATATACTTTTTTCCACATATATTTAATTTTATTTAATTTTGTAATACTTAATTGATAATAAATTAAAAAATGATACAAAATTATTCATGAACCTATTAATGCAATACCATTAATAATATATAAATAATAATGTGCTTTATCTTTTCATAATAAATTAAGTAATAAATAAACCTTTTTTTTTCTGTTTTATTTTGTTTAGCTATTCATTTAGCTATTTTTTATATAATTGTGTTTTTATATATATATATGTATATTTTTAATTGTGATTTTGTTCTTAATACAATTTGTTTTTAATTTCGAATCAAATAAATAAATGTACAAAAAACTTTTTTTAATTATTATTAGATTTTTTTATTACAAATATTGTAATAATTATTATTATTAAATCTTTTTACAACTTATTTTAAGAAAATACGTTTAAAAGTAATGTATGTTATATCATTAATAATAAATAATTTTTATTTATAATAGTATTTATAAAAGAAGGTATTCCTTATTGACTTTTTGAATTGCTTAATTTTATATATTAAAATAAAAGAAAAATGGAAATTACTATAAATATAGAAGAAATACAAAATATATAAAAAAATTATTTGGGATAAGTAGTTAATTATATAATTATATAATAGAATTTTTTATTTGAATTTTGTACTAATTAAAATTGAATTTCTATTAAAGTGTCTATTACCAACTAAAACTAAATGTAAATAAATACAAAAATTAATTAATTATAATAATATATTAACAATATATTATTTGATATATATTAAATTATTAAAGCTTTTTTTTTTTTTTTTTTTTTTTTTATTTATTTAATTTAAATTAACGAATTTTTTTTTTCTTTTCTCACTTCATTTATTTCTTAATTTTTTTTCTGTTTCTGTTTTATGGATTTATATATATATATTTTTTTTTATTGATTGTACAAGTTTTAATTATGTAATTATAATTATAATTACAATTATAAATGATCATAATAATAATTTCATTAAAAATATATATATTTACATAAAAATGAATATCTTTACTTTTAAATAATTATAATTTTATGAAATAAAAAAAAAAGTAATTAATATACAAATTGTATAAATAGTAAAAAAATAAAGGTTTTAATTTATTATAACTTTTCATTATCTTTTTTTCATTTACATTATTTTCCCTTAAAAAAGTATAAACTTTATTTGAAACAAAGTAGAATATATATTAATATAGTTTATTTGTACTTAACTTTTATTTATTATATTTAATATTTATATATATGATATTAACTAATAATATATTATAATATATTAATGTATTATCCTTTTATGGTTATTTTCTATTTAGTATAATATTAATATTTAGATAATTTTTTAAAAACAATTATATAATATTTATAATTTTATAATTACTTTTTTAAAAAAATTTTTTTTTTAAAAAATCTATAATCACAAATTTATTAAAATAAGATTCATATCAATACATTTGTGAAACCCAAAATTTTATTTAATAATGTTAATCATTTAAAATAATAATTAAAAGAATTTATTAAACAAAAAATATATATATATATAAAAATGAACTTTTTCTACTTTATTTTTTTTTTTTCCAAATAAAAAAAATTTTAAAAATTTTTTTAAAAAAAAAAAAAAAAAAAGAAATTAAGAGTTAAGATAAAATAAATATAGATAAATATATTTATAAAATAAAAGAAAGAAATTAACTATAGTATTTTAAATCTTAAACTCTAAAAAGAAAATTATATATATATTATTTAAGTTAAAATTTAAAAATAAAAATAAAAATAAAATAACAATTTAAATAAATTTAATTATTCAAAATATTTAAAATAGTATAATAAAAATGGGTTTTATTTCAGAGTACACTAAGGCACAACTTAAGCATAAATTTGCTCATCCAGTAAGAACTCTTCTTTGGGCTCTTTCACCAGTTGTCTTTTTCATTGTTACTATTATTATAGGTAAAAGTATGAAAAGAGAAACTGAAGTAACTCGTGTTTCATTCCAGTCTATTCTTATGACAGCTGCAACATTAACTTTCTTCATTGCTTATTCTTATGTTATTGGTTATGATGTTATCAGAGAAAAGCAAATTTTACGTAAGCAACACATGATTTCTAATGGTCTTGGTTTACTTAAATTCTATATGGCTTGGCTTAATGTATACAATGTTTTCATTTTACCACTTAGTATTATTATGGTTGCTGTCTTTTATATTCTTGGTGTTTTCCCACATGTTAACATCTTCGTTCAATTTATTGATTTCTATATCTTCCAACTTACTAATGTAACCGTTTGCTTCTGGATTTCTACATACGTTCCAGTTGCTTGTATTGGTGCATTCGTTGTTCTTTTCTTCAATCTTAGTTTCCTTGGCGCTTATTTCGGTATGGCTTACATTCCAGATAATGTTAAGGACACCCTTTGTTTATTCATTTCTCCAATGACTATTGGTGGTATTCTTAATAATTTCCAACATGCAGAAATTAGCAATGATATAATTACTCTTAAGAATTTAATTCCATTCTTAGGTGGTAAATACAATGTTTTCGCTATGACTTTTAAATTAATTTTAAATAATGTTTTATATGTTTCATTCGCTATGGCTTTCGATAAGCTTTTCAAACATTTAAACAGAAATAAGAGTGAAATTAAGAAGAGAGAATTCTATGAAAATGATGCCAAAACTATTGAAGCTGCTAAGACTGTTAAAAGAGGTGATGCTAAGATTTCTGTTGAAAATGCTTACAAAACTTACTTTGGTAAGAACAAAGAAACTAAGAAAACAAGTGAAGTTGATGCTATTAAGAACGTCAGCTTTGAAGTTTATAATAATGAAGTCTTTGGTATTGCTGGTAAGGATGGTGCTGGTAAATCTACTCTTTTCAAGATGATTACTGGTCGTATTTTATCCAGTTACGGTAATGTTGAAGTTATGAGTAATATTGGTTTAGATCAAGCTGGTATGATGGCTCAACTTGGTAGTGTTAGTCCACAAGATGATTACGTTATTATTGAAGAAGGTTCTGTTGCTAACAACATTGATTTATATAATAGTATTATTAAATCTAATAAATCTAAAGAAGATCCATATGAATTATTAAATCAACTTAACTTCAAGGGTAAGAAAACTGATGCTTACTGTAAACTTGATATTAATGAAAGAACTAAGGTTAAGAATGTTATTGCCTTGATGGCTGACAAAAAGTTTATCTTCTTTGATGAACCAACTGCTGGTATGACCGACAGTGATAAGGAAGCTTTCTGGAAAGTTCTTGAATCTAAGAAGGAAGGAAAAACTATTGTTTTCACTACTTCATCTGTTGATGAAGCTGAACAACATTCTGATCGTGTTTTAGTTCTTGATGATGGTAAAGTTGATTGTATTGGTGAAGTTGAAGTTGTTAAGGATAATAACAAAATTGCTAAACAACATGAACTTACAGTTACTGTTGAAAATTAAATAATTTAAATTAAATAATTTAGTAAAAAAAAAAAAAAAATTAAAAAAAATTAAAAAAAAAAAAGAATTGTATAAAATCATTTCTTTGTAAATATTATATTATATATAATAATAATTATATATAATATATTTTAATTATTATTAAATTTAATTGAAGCATTTATATAAAATTATAATAAATAATAAATTAGAATAATAAAATTAGAATGAAGTAAAATAATATAATAAATAATAGAAATATTTAATATATTAATTTTAGATAAATAAAAAAAATTAAAAGTAATAATAAAAGTAAAAAATAAAAATAAATTACGTATATAAAAAAAAAAAAAATAAAGATTAAATAAAAAAAAATTTAAAAAAAAAAGTAAAGTAAAACAAAAGAAAACAAAACAAAACAAAAAACAAAAATAAAAACAAAAACAAAAGTAATTATAAGAATCAAAATTAAAAAAAAAAAAAAAAAAAAAAAAAAAAATAATTAAATATAGTAATAATTTAAATATTATATAGTAATATATTTATTATTATATAATTTTAATTTCAATATAATGTTATATTTTGTTCTATTTTTTTTTTAATACTTTTTTATTTTATTTGAAATAAAATAAAAAGACACTCAAAAAAGTAATTATTAAAAAATAAAAGAAAAAAATAAAATAATTTTTTTTTAAAAAAAAAATTATTAAAACTTATTTATTTATTCATTCATTCATTTATTTATTCATTCATTTATTTATTTATTCATTTATTCATTTATTTATTTATTTATTTATTTATTTATTTATTTATTCATTTATTTATTTATTTATTTATTTATTTATTTGTTTGTTTGTTTGTTCATTCTGATATTCTTTTTACTTTTCATTGTATATTTTAACTTATACATATACGTATCAAGTATGCTTTTTACAGTTTTATTAACTAATCATCAGTATAAAATGATTTTCGATTGTAATATTCTCAATTTGATTATAGGATTTTTTATATATAATCTCATATTATTTAATTACATTGATGACTTATTCTTCTTAAGGTTTGTCTTAACTATTGAAGACAAATTATTGGAAATATTTATAGACTCGAACGAAGATTATGAAGGAAGATAATATTTATTACTTGATGTTTAATGCTTTTCTTGATAGACATCTATGCATTTGAATTAAAGTATTGATGTATTGATGTGAAATGAAGGCAGTGATATGAAATATATTCTCTTCTTTTAGTAGAAAAGAAAAAGAAAAATAATATGTAAAAAAAAAAAAAAAAAATCAAAGTAATTGATAATAAATATAAATTTTATTAAATAAATTAATATATGTAATAATCTTCTATATTTATCATGTATTTATAAAAATTTATATATTTTGTATAAAATATACCAATTTTAATATAATATTAATACAAAGTCAAAAGAAAAAAACAATAAAATAAAATAAAATACAAAAAAAATGGTATTGAGTATAAGAATATTAAAACAAAATAATACAAAATATTAAAACAAAATAAAACAAAATAAAAAAAAAAATAAAAAAAATAATATTGAGTAAAAATAAAAATATTATAACTATTTATAACTATAACAAGATAAAATAAGTACTAAAGCAGAATAAAAAAAATACTTATATAATATTAATAATAAAATAAATTATACAATCAAAAATAAAATAAAAAAAAAAATGATTGAGACAGGACGAGTACTATTTTAATCATTATAATATATATTACCCTTTTATTATCATTATGATTATTATTTATTATATTTTTAGGTATATCATATTATATAAATTAATAATATTTTAAAAGTATAATAACTTTTTCATATGTTTTTATTTTTTTTTAATATATATATAACAAGATTTATTCGTATATTTTAACTTATTTAATAATGGAAAAGAAAAAAAAAAAACATTGTATCTTTGTAAATATTGGTTATTTAATATTATTTATTATAAATCTTGGTACTTAATATTACTTGCACTAAAAAAATGTTGGTCTATTTTATAATGTTTCCACTACAAAACTTTGGTTTATTAATACTGTTTCCACTATAAATCTTGTTATATTTATTATTATACTAATTTCGAGAAGAAATTTTTTTAATTTTTTTAAAATTTATAAATATATGAATATTTATTAATCTAACTAATAAATATAAATTATTGAATAAAAAGAATAATTATTCCTATTTGTTGAGGAAAAAAAAAAAAAAAAAAAAAAAAAAACTGTAAATTTATTATTAATTTTTTTTTTTAATAAATTATATAATAATAGACATTTCAATTGGTTTTTATATATAAAGTTTAAATAATAAAGTAAATTCTAATTTTAGATTTTTTTTTTCAGTGCTTAATTATTATTTTTCCTAAATTATTTTATTTTATTTTATAGTTCATTACATTTGAAGAATTTTATTATTCATATTTATTAAGTTTATTTATTATATAACTTTTTATTATAACTTTAATTATATAGTTTTTTTTACTAAAAAAGATAAAAAAAAAAATTAAAGATATACACTATTTTTAACAATCAAAAAAAAAATTATATTAAATTGAATTTGTTAACAGTTATTCAATTACTAAAAAATTTAACTTTTAAATATGTAAAATAATTATAAATAATAATTTGATATCATTTAATCTAATTAAATATTATATGATTTATACATTTATACTATATTTTTTTATTTTTTAGAATATATATAGCTTTTATAAAGATTTACATAAATTGATTAATATTATTTTTTATTCTTTTGGTTCAATAACTATTATATTTAAGTTTTTTTCAAAGATTCGCTTATTTTTATAAATAAAGTTATTTAAAATAATTTCAAATACTTTTTTTTTTTATTAATACATTAATATTATATTAAATTATTAAATATTTTCGAAGAAAAAAGTAATTCTTTTTTCATTGACATCTCATAAATATAATGAAATAGATTAATTCGTGGAGAATATAAGAAATTATTATAAAAAAAATTCTATATATATATAAAACATTTTTTTATTCTTTTTTTATGCAAAAAAAAAAAAAAAAAATTTCCCTATTTTAATACTAATCTAATCTAACAATAGCAATTATACTATTTATCTAATATATTAATATTTATTAATAATATTTTTTTTTATTTTAAATTAATAAATCATTAAAATAAAATAATATAATCATAATAAAAAAGAGGAAAAAAAAATGTTTTATTATTCAATAAATATATAACAATGATGAATATATCAAGATATATATTTTTATTATTTTCTTTACATATTTGTAATAATATTTATTTAAATATATATATATAATAAAATACTTTTCAATTATATGAAAATGAAAAATAACTAAATAATAATATTTTTTTTTATTAATAAATAAAAAGTTATTGTAAAAGGAGTTAAATTAGAAGTACTAGCATTTGCTTATGAAGAAACCAGTTCAGTATATACCTATTTTGAAACCGAGTTTAATAAATATTCAGAAAATAATAATTTAGATATTACGTTAAAATTAACTATTCTATCAAATTTAAATACAACTTATTCTTTTTCAAGTTATGGAATAACAACAGATACACTTCTTAAAAAAAAATCCTATAAATATGATTTAATATTTTTTGATTCATTATATATAAAGAATTATGAACCCTATTTATTGGATTTTAAAGAATATATACCAAAAAAAACTATAGAAAAATTTGATCAAAATGTTCTTAATCAAATGTGTATACACAATAATAGATTAATTGGATTTGTAAATAATGATAATTTTTATTAGTTATTATTAATTATTTATTATTATCATATTATCATAACTATCATAACTATTATAATTAAATAAAAAAAATTTTTTTCACTATTATATTATACACATTATAATATATTTTCAGCCACTTAAATTAGGTTATTCTGTATTATATTCAAATAAAGAATTATTAGATAGATATAATAAAACCATTCCTAAGACATGGAATGAATTATTACAAACATCTAAATATATATTAGAAGAAGAAAAAAAATTAAATAATACTAATTTAATCGGATATAATGGATTATTCAATGGTAAATACATATAATAATATAATACATATATATATACATATTTTTTAATAAAAAAATAATAAAACAAAATCTAAAAATAATAATAATAATAATAATAGTAATAATAATAATAATAATAATAATAATAATAATAATAAAACAAAATCTAAAAAAATAATAATGAAAATAATAATAAAAATTATAAAAATTAATATTAATAATTATATTATAATATATATATATACATACAACAATTATACTATTAATATATTAGATGCTGAAAGTGGATTTTGTTCTGCATACGAATTTATTTATTCTTATAGAAACACAGTTGATTCACCATATCCAGGATTTACAAGTGAAGAAGCTATAAATGCTTTAGGAATGATGAAAAAACTGAAAGATGAAATATCATCAAGTAAATATTATTATTATTATTATAAGTATATTTTTCTATATAAAAAATGAAGGAATATATAATTACTTAAAACAATAAGAAATTAATAAAATAAGTAATATAATAATTAAAAAATGAAAAATGAAAAATAAAAATAAAAATAAAATAAATAATTTATAATAATTAATAACTAATAATAAACAATTATTAATAAATAATAAATAACTAAAATTAATATAAAAGATTCTATTTTTATGTCAAATGATGTTTTTGCAGTTACAAAATTACTTGATCAATCTGGATTATTTATAAAATTTTGGTTACTTCAAAAACCAGTTATAGAAAAGATACCATTTTATCTATCAGTACTTCCAGGACATATAGAAGGAATTAGTGGTTCCACTATGTGTGGTTATAATTTAGGTGTTAAAAGAAATCTTAGTGAAGAAAATAGAAAAGCTTCTATTAAAGTAATGGAATTTTTTATTTCCGATGAATTTCAAAAACAATTAGTTAAAAATGATATTATGGTATCAGCAATACCTGAAATATATCATGATAAAGAAGTATGTGAAAATATTGATTGTGAATTATTTAAATCACTTCAAACTGTCATAAGACCAATTAACAAGGTTAATAATATTGATGAATACATTGACAAATTTAGAAATTATATATATGATTATTTATATGGTGAAGAAACAGCATATAATGCATTATCACATATTGATGATTTAACAAAAATTCATTATATTTCATTAGATAAAAATCAATCATATACTGGAATTATTACTTTATTTATAGTTTATACTTTTATAGGATTAATGACATTTTCTTTAATATTTGTATCCCTTGAAAATTTTATGCCATTTTTCACCTTTTTACCTAGTAGTTTTTGGGTATTATCAGTTTTTGGTTCAATTTGTTTTTTAAGTTCTAGTTTAACAGAAATAAATCAAATAACATCTCTAAAATGTTATTTAAAAATAATAGTACTATGTTTTGGATTTACATTGACATTAACCCCAATATCCTACAGATTAATTATATCTCTTCCTGAAACTAATAAATTCGTTGAATATGTTTATAAACATAAATTTATATATATCATATTTTTTATTTTAATAGATATATTAATATGTAGTTTATTTTTTTTTGAAGGATTTAATGTTGAAGATGTATTAGGTAATGATGAAATGTATTTTCAAAGATGTAAATTTGCAAATAGTACTGGATATATAGTAGTATTTACGGAATTGGTATATAAAGGTTTATTAATGGGATTAGTATTATTTTTAGCATTTGCTGATTGGAATATTAATTCTATATATTATGATCTCAGATTTGTAGTTGGACTTATTTATGTTGACATTATTTTATTGACGATATATTTATTAATAAATATAATAAAAATTAACAATTATAGAGCTAAATTTTATATTAATGGATCATTATTCATAGTTCTTTCTATTTCAAATTATATTCTTATATATGGTTATAGACTAGTAATTGCATTTCTAAATAAGAAAAATTTAAAATCAACATTCATTAATAATGTAAATAGTAAATTTGTTAATAATGAAAATACAACTATGGCTAATTCAGATCAACAAGTTACTGAGTATTGTAAAACAGATTATATTAATAATAATCCAACTATCATAAGTACTAATAATTTTGAAACTGAAACAAAAAGTATAGCAACTAATTCTAATATGCATAGTAGTATAAATAGTCGTTCATCAAAAATAGTGAAAAAAATATTAAGCTATCATTATGCAACAGAAATAAATGAAATGGTTGATAATTATGAATCATCAATACTTTATAAAATAAAGGAATAAATTTGCATAATAATAATAATAGTAATAGTAATAATAATAATAAACACTAATTTTCTGTATGGTGTATTATTTATATATATATATATATAATATTTTTATCATTATATTATATAAATTAGTTTTGATTTCACAATAATTCAAAAACTTAATATCCACTAATTAAAAAAGATATTACTTTTAATATATGTTATTAATAAATATCAAAATTTATTGATAATATAATATCTATTATTAATATTAATAAAAGATCTTCTAAGTAATTCTAATTAATATTTATTATTTTATATTTACATTATGAAATTAAATTATATTTAATTAATAATTCTATAATAATAAATTATAATAAAAAAAAATGGAGTAATAAATAATAAAAATTAAAAAAAAAAATATTTTAATATTAGTAAATTTTATTTTTAATATTATTAATAATTTATTAACAAATATAATCAAAAAATTTTTTTTTTATAGATTTGTTATTATTTATTAAATCATATTAATTCTTCAATTAACTTCATTTTGAAAATTTAAAATATATATATTATATATTATCAATTAATAAGTGTTTTTAATAAAAGTAAATGGTTTTCTAAATATTAATAAATAAAGATTAACATTTTAACTCATTTAACTTATTTATGACATTCAATGATATTCTTTTTCATTATTAAACTCAAAATGAAAAGCTTAATGATTTTTGCTACGTTATATATTTTCCTATATATTAATAATATACACAATTTTATTTTTAAATACTATTTAAATTTTAATATTTAACCTTGTTTTTTATCCACTACCATTCTTTTCAATTAATTTATTATTTATAGAATCTTATTTTCGTAATAATAATATTTTTGTTATTAATACTAATACTAATATACTAATACTATTAATAATAATAATAATAATAATAATAATAATAATAATAATAATAATAATAATAATAATAATATATTAATAAAACAATAACAACATTAACAATAACAATAATAATAATAATTAAAAAATTAATATTAATTCATTAAATAATTATTATTTTTTATTATACAAAAGTAATTGAATAATATATTATTAACTTTTATTCATTCTTCAATAATACGTGAATTTTTATGAACAAACATGATTAATAATTTATTGTTAAAATGAATGAAAAATGAAGTATATATTATTTTATACCATATTATTGTTTATTTTATGTGCATGTATGTATTTATTGGTATTATTAATAAAATTATAATGTAATTATTGAAAAACAATGCATAATTATTCATTATTTTAATATTTTTTTTTACTAAAGTTTACGGAAATGCAATAATAATAGAAGCTGTCGCATTTTCTCGAGATGTAAATGATCAAGTATATATACCCTTCATAAATGATTTTAATAATTACTCAAAAGAACATAACTTAAATATCACAGTAAATTTAAATCTTTTAACAAGATTAAATACAACATATTCAATTACAGATTTTGGATCAATGGTAGAAGTATTACTCAAGAAAAAAACAACTAAATATGATATATTCTTTTATGATAATTTATATACTTCAAAATATGAACCCTATTTATTAGATTTAAATGAATTTGTACCAAAAGAATTATTAGATCAATATAACGATGATATTATTGCTCAAACATGTATATTTAATAATAGATTAGTTGGAATTGTAATATTATTCATAAAATAATTATCATATATATAAAGATTATTATTCACTCAAAATTATAAATAATACTTAAATAAAACAAAACTAAGAAAACTAAGAAATTTAAATTATTATTTTATATTAAATATACTAGCCAGCTAAGATGGGGTTTAGTGTGTTATATTCAAATGAAGAATATTTGAATAAATATAATAAAAGAATACCTAAAACTTGGGAAGAATTATTACAAACAGCAAAATATATAATAGCAGAAGAAAAAAAATTAAATAATACCGATCTGATTGCATATAATGGTTTATTTAATGGTAAATAATAAATCTTTTACTATAATATAATTGCATAAAAAATGGATATTAACAAATATTAACATTATAGATTCGGAAAGTGGATTCTGTTCTATTTATGAATTTATTTATTCCTATAGAAATTCTGTCGATTCACCATTTCCAGAATTTTCAAGTAATGAAGCTATCAATGCATTGGAAATGATAAAACGATTAAAAAATGAAATAGCATCAGGTTTGATATTTTATATAAATGATTTTTATTTTTTTTCCCTTTATTTCTATATAATATTATTTCTATAATAAAAACTGACAAATATTAAATATTTATATATATATTTTTAAAAAATATTATTTTATTAATATCATTTATAATAATAATAATAAATAATAACAATAATTATATAAAAAGATATAATATTTAAATCAGATGATGAATATGGAGTTCTTAAATTATTTGATAATACTGCATTATTTATAAAATTTTTTATGTTCACATATCCAACAATTGATAATATATCTTACAAAATGTCTACTCTACCAGGAGTTAAAGAAGGTATTTCAGGATCCATTATTAGTGGTTACAATATTGGAATTAGAGGGAATATTGAAAAAGAAAAAAAAGATTCTACTGCTGTAGTATTAAAATATATAATTTCTAAAGATTTTCAAAAGAAATATGTAATAAATAATATAGTACAAACAGGAATGTTCAGTTTATTTGATGATGAAGAAGTATGTAAGAAAATCGACTGTGAACTTTATAAAAGTTTTCAGCTTTTTGCGAGACCAGCCAATAAAACAAATAATATAGACGATTATGCAGAAAAAATTAAATTCCATTTTTTTAACTTTTTATATGGAAATAGTACAGCTTATGAAGAATTACAAAAAATTGATGATATTACAAGAATTCATTATATTTCATTTTTTGATAAAAATTCTATAATTGGAATAATAAATTCTATATTACTTATATTTCTGATTCTTTTTGCGGGTCTCTTGATAGTATTTTTATTCTTTGAAAATTATTCACCTTTCTTTGAATTTTTACCAACTGATTTTTGGATAATATTAGTAATAGGATTAATCATTGGATTCAGTACTTGTGTTATAGAATTCGGTAAATTAAATAATCAAAAATGTAATTTAAAATTATTTTTGTTAACATATAGTATAACACTAGTCTATATTCCTATATTATATAAATTAATTATTAATTTCCCTGAAAAAACTAAATTTACTATATGGATTTTCAAACATAAATATATATTCCTTTTATTTTTTATTTCAATTGATATATTAATATATATATTAATGATTAAATATCCATATAATATTGAAAATATAATAATTAATGATGGCCAAAATTTTCAAAGATGTAAAATGACTAGTATACCTGGACATATTATCGTGGTATTTAATATAGCAACTAAATGTATACTTTATATAATAATATTAATTCTTACATTTATGGAATGGAGTATTATAGACACTTATTATGATGTTCGATTTATATCAGTTGCAATATATATAAGTACAATTTCTCTGACCTTATATTTTATCGTAGATATTATTCAAATTAATAATTTTAAAGCTTATTTTATAATTCATGAATATATATCAATAGTTATGGGAATTTCAAATTATATACTTTTATACGGATATAGAGTGATTAACGGCTTTTTAAAAGGAAAAAATCTTAAATCATTATTTATAAATGAAGTCAATACAAAATTTGTTAATAATGAGACTAATAAAAACAATAGAACAACAGATATTGGTAAAGTTTCTTCTTACAATATTGATTCTGATAGTTCAAAAAATGATAATAATAATAATAATAATAATAATAATAATAATTGTAATAATAAAAGAAATTCAAATAATGAATCTATAGTACTAAGAATTATAAACTATCATTATACAAAAGAATCAATAGCAATAAGTGAAGGAGACTTGGAATCTCCTATAATATCCAATATAAGCGAATAAATATAAATATTATTATTAAAAAACTAAAATATATTTAAAACAGTAAATAACAATAAAATTTTTATTCATATAAATATCTATTATCCTAAAAAAAGATTAACTATATTTGTAATGTTTATTTACTTATTTTACTTATTCACTTATTTACTTATTTATTTAATTATTTAATTATTTAATTATTTATTTAATTATTTATTTATTTAATTATTTATTTATTTATTTATTTATTTATTTATTTATTTATTTATTTATTTATTTATTTATTTATTTATTTATTTATTTATTTATTTGTTTACTTATTTATTTATTTATTTATTTATTTATTTATTTATTTATAATTTATAACCATAAAAAATATAATTTTGTATCATTAGATTAGAATATATTTTGAATTATTGTACTTTTTTCATATGTAACATTTTAATTATTATTATATAATGATGCAATAATAATGATAGTAATAATAATAATAATAATAAAAAAAAAAATTTGAAAAATTTTCTTTTATTTTAAAATAACTAACTAAAAAAAAAAAAAAAAAAGATATGCATATTAAACATTATATTATAATTTTTCATATATATACATTTTCAAACGTTCAATTTTTTTATTTAAATGAAACTAAATATTCAATTATATAATTAAATATTTTAAAAATGAAAATGAAAAATATCTTTTACTGCTTTAATCTTATTTATATATATATATTAATGATAAAATAACAAATAAATAGTTATTTTATGTATAAACTATAATTATTTAATGTAAAAGTATAGTTTTAATTATAAATCGTAATATATATATAGATATATTACTCATTTGTACTTTAATTTTATTATTGAACTTAATATTTATATATTATATAAAAACTCAATTTTGTTTATATAAATTATCTTTTTTATTAATTTAAGTTTAGATTATATATATTATACAAATTATTATATATATAAGTATTTGAATAAATCAGGTATTATTATTTTAAATAATATAACTTATTTTGATAACTAATACAAAATTAATATTATATTAAAAAATAAAATGAAAAAAATGAAAAATATATTATTATATTTAATTATCTTGATTGTTACAGTTATACATCCATGTATATTTATTTTAATATATTGAAATTAAATAAAATGAAAAAATAATATAATTATAATTCATTTAATAAAAATCTATTATTTTTTTTATTATTGTTATTATTATTATTTTAATATATTAATACTAAAAGTTAATGCACTTCAAATAGAAGCTATTGCATTTTCCCGTGAATTAAATGATCAAATATATACCCCTTATATAGATGATTTTAATAATTACTCAAAAGAACATAATTTAAATATTACAGTAAATTTAAATCTTTTAACGAAAGAAAATGTAACAGCTTCATTTATAAACTTTGGGTCATTGATAGAAACTCTACTCAAAAAAAAAAATTCTAAATATGACATATTTTTTTATGATAATGTATATACTTCAAGATTTGAACCTCATTTATTAAATTTAAATGAGTATATATCGAAAGATGTATTAAATCAATATGATAAAAATATTATTTCTCAAACATGTATAACCAATAACAGATTAGTTGGAATTGTATATTTTTTTATTTTTTATATATTATAATATTTTTTATTAATATATTATTTCATATTCAAATAAAATTAATATATTAATAATAATATTTTCATATTTAATATATTAGCCTGTCAAATTAGGATTCGATGTATTATATTCAAATGAAGAATATTTGAATAAGTATAATAAAACAATACCTAAAACTTGGGATGAGTTATTAAAAACGTCTAAATACATAATAAATGAAGAAAAAAAATTAAATAATACTGATTTAATAGCGTATAATGGTTTTTTTAACAGTAAAGAATGATTTTTTTTAAATAATTATTAAATATAATATATAATATATTAGATTAAATAGAATTAACAATATCAATTAAATTCTAGATTCTGAATCTGGATT
>MCFG01000130.1:45000-90000 GCA_002104895.1 Anaeromyces robustus | reverse complement strand
AATAAAATACATTATTTTATAAAATAGCAAATTTTATAATAAATATTGACTAATGAACCTTTTTTTATAATTTTTATTATTTCTTTTTTTTTTAATGTTTTACTTTCTTTGTTTTACTTTCTTTTAAATTAATTTCATATACATTAAGTTATACATTAAATATAAAAAATTTAATATATATAAATATATAATATTTACTGATCGGAATTGATTCTATTTTCTTCCATAATATGGTAAGGTTGTATTAAAGGTTTTACATCATTTTCAACTTCTATTTGAACATTAGAAGATTCAGTTTGAATTCCACCATCATTATATGAAATTTCATCTAATGAAAAGGGTAAATCAAGAATGCCCATATTATACACCTTATTAGCAACACTTAATCAATTCTATACATAAAATTTAAATTATTAAATAAATATTAATAAAAACTTAAATTATATTATATTATATTATATTATGATATATATATTTAAATAATCTGAAAATTTTAATGAAATATCCTTTTAAGTATTAAATGATTTACCTCTTATATATTATATTCAACAAACCTTTTCTAAATTAAAAAGTTGTTATATATATAGATATATTATTAATTTATTGAATACTTACTATAAAATGGATGATACTTAAAATTTTTAAATTATTTATTTATTTATTTATTTATTTATTTATTTATTTATTTATTTATTTATTTATTTATTTATTTATTTATTTATTTATTTATTTATTTATTTATTTATTTATTTATTTATTTATTTATTTATTTATTTATTTATTTATTTATTTATTTATTTATTTATTAAGTTATTTATTTAGTTATTTATTTATTTAATTTATAATAAAGAATGTTTATATTATTTCTAATAAATCATTAATATAAACTTTATTTTATATATATATGAAATGAAAATTTTATTATAAGAAAATATTATAAATTTCTTTTTCTTCATACCTGAAAAATATAATATATTTGATTAAAATAAGATTTATGTACATTGATCTATTTGATGTATACATAAATTTTCCATTTTTCTATTTCTTAAGAATTTAATTAAATAATTGAAAATTACAAAAATCATATTAAATATTCTTTATATACTATATTGTATATATGAAAAGAATTATTCATTTCTTAAATTAATAGTTCTTTAGACAAAAATTTAATAATTTAATTTAATTTAATTTAATTTAATTTAATTCTATTTAACAAACAACATTTTTTGTTGTAACTTATTTATTTATTTATTTTTTTATTGAAATTAATTTTAAATAATGACTTCTAGTGAGCAAATAATTCCAGGTAACTATTATTTTTAACAATGATTTTACTAAAAATGATAATATTTGATATATATAGTTTAATATCCATGGTATACTCAAATTGAAATAAATCTATAAAAAATAGACAAGCAAGAAGATCAAGATGCTATAGAAGAAAAAATTATTAATGAAGAGTATAAAATTTGGAAAAAAAATTCTCCATTTTTATACGATCTTGTAGTCACTCATGCTTTTGAATGGCCAACACTTACTATTCAATGGTTACCTGATATTGTTAGGTATAATAATAATTAAAGTATACACTATTGTAGATATATATTATATATTTCATTTTTAAATTTAATTTTATTATATTATATTTATCTTTATATTTTGAATTTCAATAATATATAAAAACAATATACATATATTTCTGAATAACAATATTTTACAAAATGATTAAAAAAAGGCCAGAAGGAAAAGATTATACTTTTCAACGTTTATTAATTGGTACTCATACTTCTGGTGCAGAAAAAAACTATCTCCAAATTGCTCAAGTTCAAATGCCAGTTGATAATGCTGAAGTTAATGAAAAGAAATACGATGATGAAAGTGGAGGTAAAAATCTTAACATTTTTATTTTGAAAAGAAAAACAAGTAATAATAAATACTCTAATAATTTGATAAATAATCTGAAAAAAAATATTTGTAATAAATTTCATCATTAAGAAATTGGTGGTTATGGTGGTACTGAATGTAAAATAACTATTGAACAAAAAATTAATCATGACGGCGAAGTTAATCGGTAATTAATAATTTTATTTATAAAAAGAGGATATGTAACAAATATTTTTACCAATATAAATATAATTAAAAGAAAATATTATATAATTACTAATTATCAAAAGTTTGTTAAAAAAATGTACAAATATATATAATTACTAATTATCATTTAAAATTTTTAATTTTAATATATTATTATTGTAATTATAATTATACTATTACTTATTGTTACATTTATAATAAAAAGTGCAAGATATATGCCACAAAATCCAAATATTATTGCAACAAAAGCAATTTCTGGTGATGTTTTAATTTTTGATCGTACTCATTTCTCTTCAAAGCCAGATCCTAATGGTATTTGTAAACCAGATATTCGATTAACTGGTCACACCATGGAAGGGTAACATATTAATAAATGAATATAATATTTATTTTAAAATAATCCAATTAATTGAATTAAAAGTAGCATTTTTAATAACAAATAATATTTTATATTTTTCACTTATATGTTTTCATTTATTATATGATAAAATAAAAAATTACATCATACAATTATAATAATATAAATAAAATATTATTATATCCATATACAAAATACCTAAAAAAAAACGTGCCTTTAATATTTTATCAATTTTTTTATTATAATAATATAGTTATGGTCTATCTTGGAATATTCATTCTAAAGGTTTATTATTAAGTGCGTCAGAAGATAAAACTATATGTGAATGGGATATTTGTCAAGCTGGAAAAGACCAAAATAAATTATCCCCACTAAATATTTTCAAAGGACATACTTCTATTGTTGAAGTAAGATGATTATATATCTTAAATCTTAAAAAAAAAAAATTTTTTTAAATTTCTTTACAATTTTATTCTATTTATTTGTAATTGTTGATGTTATATATCTTAAATCTTAAGATATTTTTTTTTAAAATTTTTTTACAATTTTATTTTATTTATTTGTAATTGTTGATGTTATATATAATAATATTATACTTATTTTATTAATATTAATTAGTAAATATAAATTAATTTAATAATTTATTAAATAAATTAATCACTTTTAGGATGTTGCTTGGTCTGTAAAACACGAAAATATATTTGCATCCGTTGGTGATGATAGAAAATTAATAATGTAAATATAGCTTTTGATTTATAAATTATATATATATATATATTTATTTATTTATTTATTTATTTATTTATTTATTTATTTATTTATTTATTTATTTATTTATTTATTTATTTATTTATTTATTTATTTATTTATTTATTTATTTATTTATTTATTTATTTATTTATTTATTTATTTATTTATTTATTTATTTATTTATTTATTTATTTATTTATTTATTTATTTATTATTCATTTATTTATTTATTTATTTATTTACTTATTTGAAATAACAACTATTTATCATTTAAAAATGATAATTATAATTTATAATACATCATTGATTATATAAATTATTTTTTTTTTCTACTATAATAGTTGGGATTCAAGAAAAAACACGACCTTACATGAAATAAATGCACATTCTATGGAAATTAATAGTGTTGCATGGAATCCAGCAACAGAATATATATTGGCTACAGGTTCTGCCGATTGCGTAAAGATATAATATATTTCATTATTTATTATTATTTATTTTATTTTATTTTTTTTTTTTTTTTTAACACAAAAAAAAATAAAATGAAATGAAAGTGAAAGTGAAAAAAATAAATAAATAAATAAATAAAAATAAAAGAATAAAAATAAAAATTAAAATAAAATAAAATAAAATAAAATAAAATAAAATAAAATAAAATAAAATAAAAAAATTAAATAATTAATAATAATTTACATTGATTATTTATAAAAAATCAAAAACAAATTTATAGACTGCAGCTTTATGGGATATTCGTAATCTTAAAGAAAAATTACATTCATTTGAAGCACATCAAGATGAAATTTTACAATTACAATGGTCACCTCAAAATGAAACTATATTTGCTACCGCTAGTAGTGATCGTCGTATCAATGTTTGGGATGTTAGCAGAATTGGTGAAGAACAAAGTGCTGAAGATGCTGAAGATGGTCCACCAGAGTTGATGGTAACTTTGTATTTAATAATAATAATTTAATCTATAATAATACTAAATATATATATATATATCATTAATTCAGTTCATTCACGGTGGACATACTAATAAAATTACTGATTTTGACTGGAATCCAAATGAGCCTTGGGTAATTGCTAGTACAGCTGAAGACAATATATGCCAAGTTTGGCAAATGGTAATAAAAATTTTTCCTTAAAAATAATATTTTTATTATCATATATTAATTAATTCATTAATTATTGTTATTAAAATTAACACTATTTTTAGGCAAGTAATATTTATACTTCTACTGATGGTTTAAATATTCCGGACGATGAATTAGAAAAACCATAAAATCTATTAAATAAAATCTAACTATATGAAAAAACATTATAGTATTATATTAATAAATAATATATATTGATTTTAATTATTTATATTAAAAAAAATATTCATTCATTTATTTTCAGATAAACTTTTTTATTATAATTTATCAAAATTATACTATTGAAATAAATAAAGTAAAAATACAAATAAAATAAATCAAAATAATGATTATTGATGTTATAAGACATATATAATAATATATATTTTCTGTTATATATTAATATTTTTATAATATATATAATTATTTATTATTATCATTATTATTATTGTTGTTGTAATTATAATTGTTATCTATTTTATATTATTTGTATTTTTATAATAATTATATTAATATATTATAAATAATATAATTATATAATTTTATTTAAAGAATATTTTGATATTAATAATATAAAATATATTTAAACTAATCGAATAATATAATTTTTTTAAAATGTATTAATAAATTGATTTAATTAAATATTAATAAACTAAATATCGAAATTCTATTTAAATATAAAAATTAAAAAATGTATATAATATAATAATAAAAAAAATATAATCTAAATAAATTTAACAAATTTCATGAATTTCAAATTAAATATCTTATAATTTTGAATAGTTTAAATATTTATAATTTTATTATTTTTAATAATAAAATAATAAATAAATATTAATTATAAGAAAATAAATTAAAATAATTTAAAAAAAAAAGAAAAAAAAATTTTTATTAATTTATTTCTTTAATAAATAAAAATTATTACATAATAATATTAATATTGTTAATATTAATAATAAAGGAAAATGTCATTTGAAATATTTTGGGATAAATTAGATTCTGATATTGCTTTATCCTTTCAAAATTATCTAAATGATTACTTTAAAGAAATAAAAAGGCCAGATTTTCTTGGAGAGATTGTTTTTAGTGATACGGATTTTGGAAAAATTCCACCAGAAATCACAATAATTGATATATGTGATCCAATGCCAGAATTTTATGATGAATTTATAGGAGATAATAGCAATGAAAATGATTTCATTAATAATCAGGAAAATTGTCAATATGGAGATGAAATAGAAAAAGAAATGGGTGAAGATTACTATATATCGCCATTAAATGAAATATTACCACCAAGACATGATGAATGGAGTTCAAAATTTAATCGTTTTAGTTTTAATGGATTTAATAATCCACTTAGCAATCAAAATTTTTATAAAACTTCTAGTCTTCAAAATTTAGGTCAAAATTTTAATGCGCTAAGTCTTTCAGATATTAATAGTAATAATAATCTTGATTTTAATGACAATACTACTGATAGCTCTGAAACCAACACTTCAAAGAATAGTAATCATACAACAGAGAACAGAACACCAGAGAAAACAAGATCCATATATAGTATGAAAAACTTTTATTTCTTTTTTAAAAAAATATTAAAACATATTAATAAATAAAATTAATATTAATAATTAATAATATAATTGATATATTATTTATTTAAATAATAAAAAAGGTGATATATCATTTGATTTTAATAATTTAACTTCATTTTTAATGAAAAATACAATTGGAACTTCAGTTGAAAATAAAAATGAAACTAATAACAATAATAATACATCTTCTAATAAAGAAAATAATAATAATAATGACGATAGTATAAATAACTCTATGACTTCTACCAGTTATCATATCAATAGTAGTATTCATAAGAATATTTTAGAAGAAGAAGAAATAAGTAGTCTTGATAATGCTGCCAGTACAATAAGCGCAAATACTGAAAGTATGATAAGTGATAATCTGACACACGAGGATCTTAATGATAACAATGATAATCATTTTTATAATAATACATCATTATCAACATCTTCTCAACCCAATTCTACTACACCATCCAAACAACAGCAACCTCTAAATCTTGATATTCAAGTCGAATTGGAAGTAGTATATAAAGGTAATCTTAAATTAACAGTCTCTACTGAATTAATTTTAAATAAGCCAACACCAGCTTTTATGACTTTACCTATAAAGTTAGCATTAAAGGGTATATCTTTTAAAGGTAACAATCTTAACAAATATTTAATATAATAATATTTATAATTGTTAAAAATTATTAATATTCGTAAATTATTTAAAAAAAATGAAAATAAAAATTAAAAAAAAAATAAAAATAAATTAAAATAAAAGATATACAAAAATTTATATAATAATAATAATAATAATAGTAATAGTAATAATAATAATAATAATAATAATAACACTTTAAATTAGGTACAGCAGTAATAGCATATATTGGAAAGCAAATTAATTTTTGTTTCAAAGAACCAGAAGAAAGTGAAAGGTTTGTTAATAATAATATATAATTAATAATAATTTCTTTAACTATATAATAATAATGATTAATATATTATTATTAATAATAATTCTATTAACCATATTTTAGTTTAATTGAAGATATTCGACTTGAATCAGAACTTGGAGATGAAAATAAACAAGGTATACTAATAATTAATAATAATAAAAACAAAGATAAGAAATAAAATTTATTATATTACTATTTTTAATATATTCTAATAATATCTTTTAGAATAATAATAAATGGATTTACTAATATCATTTAATTATTTAATATTCAATAACCAATAATTATATAGTACTTAAAAATATAAGTAAAATAGAAGGATTTTTAATAAGTAAAATAAAAAGTTCTATTGATGAACTTTTAATATTTCCAAATTATCATTCTATCTATATATCAAAAGAAGAAGAAAATTAAGCTATTAAATAAGCAAGTAATATTTAAAAAAAATTAACATTTAAACATAAAAAGGAGTAGTTATTTTTTTAAAAAAAGAAATTAATTTCTAAATATTATATACCAACAAGATATTTTATTAATTTAAACATGTAAAATAATAAATTATTGTAAAAAGCCTATGAATAATTAAAAAAAAAAAAAAAAAAAAAAGCATAATCTTAACATACAATAAACTATCTGTTTTTCTAATACATATAAATCATTTCTTATAAATATGAATTACATTATTTATTTATTTATTTATTTATTTATTTATTTATTTATTTATTTATTTATTTATTTATTTATTTATTTATTTATTTATTTATTTATTTATTTATTTATTTATTTATTTATTTATTTATAAATCCATATAACATTAGAGTTTTTGTTAAAAAAAAAAAACTACTAATTATATTTTAACCAATAAAAAATGGACATTCTTTATTATAATTAAAATTGTTATAATAATATAATAAAACGAATATATAAATTTTTTTAATATATAAATGCATCAATATATATAATATTTTTAATTATTTTGAACATTTTAATAATTATAATAAAATATAACAGATATAACAAATAATATAACAGTAGATATATAGTATATTTGATAATAAATAATAAAATTAAAATTTTAGACAATAATAATAAATATTTATTTTATTTATTATAGACTAAAATTTATTTTTAAATATTCTAACTTTCAATAATATTATATTATTTTTCTCCTATAATATATATATTTATTTTATTTATTTTATTGTACATTTATATGTTGTACAAATATATAAAACAGTTCAACTAATAATATCTCTAAATCATAATAATAATAAATATATTAGTTACATTATTTTATTATTTTTAATATATATTTTAATATATATTTACCAAATATAAATTTATTATTTGAATTTTTCATTTTTCTTTTATCTTTTTTATTGTTATAATTTAAAAGATTAAAATAATTTTTTTTACTTTATTACATAATTGTATAAGTAAAAGTATGAAATATTTAAAAATTTTAATTCTTCTAAAATTTGTTATTTTTTGAATATTGATATAAAATAATATTAAATATATTCAAACAAAAAAACATTTAAGATATATTCATATATTTTCAATAACAAAAAAAAAAAAATTATATTCATTTTCTTTTTTTTTTGAATTTTAATTATTTTTAATTATTTATTTATAATTTAAATTTATTCATTAATAAATATCTTTATTTTTATAGTACATTAAATAAAACTTAAAGATTCGCCGAAATAAATAAATAAACAACAAAAGAATTAAGTGAAAATATAATAATAATATAAAAATGAAGCAGGTCTTATTTTTATTTGTTACATTATTAGCTACAGCTTTTGTCAGATCAGCAACCAATAGTACAAGTGAAAAAATTGAACAACCTACTTGTATTTATGCTAATGCTTTAACTTCTAATAATCGTATTTTTTATACTATAAGTATACCCTTAAAATATGCATGTGAAAATATTGGTTTTACTCTCAATTTTTGTGATTCAATCATACCAGAAATGGTCGAATTTGCTAATCAGCCAAAACTTGCCATATCAGCACCATTCGAAGTAACCTTTATTGGTGAAGACGATTCAACTACTAAAACTCTTAAAAATGAAATATCAGAAACTGTTAAAGGACCAAATCAAGTAAATTATGATTCCGTTGCTTTAAATGATTTATTAATAATAAATTAATTTAAATTTTCTTTCAACAACAAAATAAATAATTAAATTTTCATATTTTTATGTAAATATTATTTAAATCATTGTCATATTTTATCTATATATATAGTACTTCCTTGTTCCAGAAGAAGCTCAGTATCCTTCTACTCATATCAAGATCGTTATTGATGAAGGCTCTGATATTTGTGAAAACCAAGAAAAATTTAAAAACTTTGGTATCCAGGTTTACGGTGTTAAGAAAAGTAATATATACTAATATTATTATTTTATTAATAATAATTTTTTTATTATATGTTCTTTATTAACTATTTTTTTATTATAAAATTTGATTTTATCTTTTATATATTAATAATACATATATTTTTAATATTTTCTATAAAAATATGTATCATTTATAATTTATTAGTTATTGAAATGAACGATGACGATATTAGTGAAGAATTAGTAAGTTGATAATATATTTATTCATCCTATATAATTTTATTGACGATTTATTAAAATTTTATATTTTTAAATTAAATTTAGGAACAATATTGTTATAATAATATTGTACCTGTTCCATTTAATATTTTATTAGATGAAGAACAATATAAAAAATCATTAATTGAAGATTTAACTGAATTAGAAAAAGATAGTGAAACTGTTATTACTAAACTTTTAACAGCATCATACGTCTCAAAAGATAGTGACCCAGATCAAGGTTTATGCCGTGGTTTCCTCTATCTTAAAGCTATGAATGACTGTAATAAAATTAGATTAGAAGAAGTTAAAGGTAGCAAACCTTTAAGTAAAAATTACAACGAAGTTATAAAAATGGGTGATAAAGCTCCACAATTTATTAAAGATTGTCTTCGTGAATTAAAAGTTAAAGAAGCAGAAAAAATAGATTATACTAAAGCAAAAACAGTTGAAGATAATGATTGGTTTGTCAAAATGGAATTATAGAAGTAAAAAAATAAAATATAAAAAAAAAGAAAAAATAAGTAATTAATTATAAATAGTTAAAACTATTTATAAATATTTTAATTAAAAGTAACGAAAATAAATAATAATACAACAAATATAAAAAAAAAATAAATAAATAAATAAATAAAATAAAAAAAGTAAATTAAAATGAATATGAATAAATTATTAATTTCAATATAATAATATTGAAATGATATTTTTTTGAGTTCATATACAAATATATATAAAAAAGAATAAAATAATAAAATAAATATATATATATATATAAAAGAATAAAATAAAAAATAAAAAATAAAATTAAAAAAAATATTAAATAAACATATGAAAAAAAAATAACTTATTTAAATAATATATTCATTTAATATATCTTTTTTTTTTTTTGTTTTTGTATAGTTATTATTTTTTTTTTCTTCTATTTTTTTGACTTTTTATTTATTTATTTATTTATTATTTATTATTTATTTATTTATTTATTTATTTATTTATTATTTATTATTTATTTATTTATTTATTCATTTATTTATTTATTCATTTATTCATTTATTCATTTATTTATTCATTTATTCATTTATTTATTTATTTATTATTTATTATTTATTTATTTATTATTTATTTATTTATTTATTTATTTATTTATTTATTTATTTATTTATTTATTTATTTATTTATTTATTTATTTATTTATTTATTTATTTATTTATTTATTTATTTATTTATTTATTTATTTATTTATTTATTTATTTATTTATTTATTTATTTATTTATTCATTTATTCATTTATTTATTCATTTACTCATTTATTTAGTTATTTATTTATTTATTATTTATTATTTATTTATTTATTTATTTATTTATTTATTTATTTATTTATTTATTTATTTATTTATTTATTTATTTATTTATTTATTTATTTATTCTTCCGTTTTTTTTTTCTTTTTAATATTTAAATTACATTATCATTATTTATTATTTTTTCATTTTCTTTCGGTTTTTCAATTTCATCTTCTAAAGTCTCGGGTTTATTTGTTAATTCTACTTCAATTATTTCAGTTTCTTGTGGATTTACATCATCTACTTCTTTTTTTTCTATTACTTCATCATCTAAAGTTGTCGCTACATTAATTTCTTCAGTATTATTATTTATAATTTCATCTATTTTATTATCATCTTCATTATCGTTTTTATTATTATCATTATCTTCATTATTATCATTATCATTATCAGATTTTAAAAGATTATTTAATGAACTACTACCATTATCATCTTTTAAAACATCTTCAGAAGTAGATCCTGTATTTTCGTCTATTTTTGTATCTTCAGGAATTTCTGATACTGGTGGACAAGTTTCTTTAACATAGTCATTAGAATATGACATAGCATTAATCGGTTCCCCATTAGCATCTAATGCCTGTATAATCTCAAATGAACATAATAAATCTTCATTAACAAGCATTACAGCACCATTATTATCAAATTCTCCACAATAATTTGGAGCACTAAAGACTGTTACTAAAATTCTATTACCGAAAAATTCATATCCATCTTCAACAACCATATGTGCTAAAAAATAATAATAAAAAAGGAACAACAATAATAATAGTAATAATAGTAATAATAGTAATAATAGTAATAATAATATAAATATAAGATAAAATAAAATAAATCATAATTAATATTAACACATTATTTTATAATATCAATAATATTCTATAAGTTATAGTAAATATTCTTAATTTAAAATAAAGAATAATAAAAAAGAAAAAAGAAAAAACACTAAAATAAATTATTTAATTATATCAATACTCACCTCTACAAACTAAATCAAAATCATTTCGAGTTAAAAATTCCTGAACAACAGATTTTCCAAAACCTATTATTATTTATTATATAATATTAAAAATATTTATTTATATTATTATAAATAATTTAAATTACTCCATTTGTTATATAATAACTTACAATAGCTAACTCCTCTTTCACTTTTTTTTTTTTTTTTTAATTTATTGAAAAAAAAAAAAAAAAAAAAGTAAAAAATAAAAAAAAAATAATAATAATAATTAATAACATAATAAATATTAATATTTAATATATTATAAAAAAAAAATTATAACACTCAAATTAATATATATCAATTAAATAATAAAACTTACTTGTCCTGAAAATAGCATTAAGATATAATAAATTATTATTCAATTTATTATTAAAAAAAGTAAAACAGTAAATAATCATTTATAATTAAATATATATATTATATAACTCTGTTATGTTAATATAGATAATGATTTTATAAACAAGTTTCTACTTACTTCCCTATTTAAAAAAAGATATATATTTATAAAATATATATAATGAATTAATATATATTTACTATTCAAAATAAAAATATATAAAATTTAAAATTTATTATATCAATATATTTACCAATCTTGAGCTGTTTCACTTGGATCAGACCAAAGTAAATCTATTAATGTATAAATATAAATATATATATAAATAATATGAATAATATAATAAATAAAATATTTCATCAACTTATTTCAAAATATTCTATACCATTTAATAAATCAAATTCTGGTACATCCGTTGGACGCTCTAATTAAATTTTTGTAAAATAATAATTATTCATTAATAAAATTGTTTTATCTTTAAATATTATATAAAATTGTATATATAAAATTATCATATATAGATATAGATTTAAAAAATCATTCAAACTTACTTATTTTTAAAATATCATCCATTCTATTATAAATAATATACATTAATATATATAATAAATATATAATAAATTCATTCATATAAGAATAATATATAATAAGTAAGTATGATACAACTAATATATTTACTGTTTATATAAATATATTATAATTATATAATTCTTACGTATGTAAACTAGGTGAAAGTCCACCATGAACACAAAATATCTGTTATATCAATAATATAATGATTTTAGTTTATATATAAAAAACATAAAAAAATTTATAACTTTATAATTTTTGTAATAAATAATAATAATAAAAGTAATTTAGATAATATACCTTTCCAGCAACAACTGCTGCAACTGGTAAACAATTAAATAAATCTGTAAAAGTTTTCCATACTTTTAAATTTGCTCTTCTCTTACATTCATCATAAAAGCCATAAACTGATTAATTTTTTTTTATATAATAAATTTAATTATTAATTATTCATTTATTTAATTATAATGAGATATAATCTTAATAATATATAATCATACCTCTATTAATAGAAGCACATTCATGATTTCCTCTTAATAAAAAGAAATTTTCTGGATATTTGACTTTATAAGCTAAAAGTAAAAGAATAGTTTCTAAACTTTTTTTTCCTCTATCAACATAATCACCCATAAATAAGTCTAATATTAAATAATATATATTAAATATTTTATAATAATTTATTAAGTATACAATAAAATTACAATAATAATATGATATAAAATAATTTATATAATAATAAAAAGTTGCAGTATATAATTTAAATATATAATAGATATAATTACAATTTGTCTTTGGTGGATGACCCATCCTATCAAATATACGTAATAAATCGGTGTATTCTATATATATATATATATATATATATATATAAATGAATGAACATTAATTATATTAAATATATATTTTAAAAATAATATAATAATAATAATTAAGATATATTATAAATAATATAATTTTTTTTTTTTTTTTTTTTTTTTTTTGTTATTATATTAATCATTAAAAAAAATGGAGAAAAAAAAACTTACGTCCATGGACATCACCAGCAATAACAAGTGATGGTTTAGGATTTAATTCAATAAGAACAGGTTGATTTAAAAAAATTTCCCTTGCGTGTGCACATAATTTAATAATTTCACCATTTTTAAGACCCACTGAACGAGAACTTGATTTACCATGTTTTACATTTTTACGCATATCAAAAACTTTTTGTAAAATATCATCAATATTATACTTATCATTAACTGAACTACTACTATTGTGTACACTTTTTTGACTAGATGATTTCTCTTTAGCTAATGCAGCTAACGATGATTCATTAGCAGCAAGAATTGAATTTTGATTTATATTTGGCAAAGAACCTCCAACATCATTTAAAGTTTCAATATTTTTACTTACTGAATCAGAAGAACCATTCTTTTTATCAAGTGAACTATTACTACTACCTAATTCAGAACAACTACGACTATGTTGTAAACTTTCATTTGAAGATTTTGCTGAATCTAATTTATTATTAAGTTCAGCTGTCGGGCAAGAATGTCTTCTTTGAATATTCTTTTTTTTTTCTTTTGATGAATGATTACCCATTTTTCATTTACTATTCTGTAATAGTCTTATTTATATGCTTCAATATTTATAATTGAATAATAACAGTAATGTTTTTATTTTTGTTTTTGTTTTTATTTTTTTTTTTCTTTTAAATATTTTATTTATTTTATTTTATTTTATTTTTTTTATTTTATTTACTTATCTATTTTCTTATTTATATAATCTTAGTTTAGTTTAATTTTGTTTATTTATCTATATTCATTGAATTGTATGATTGTTCAATGTTATTATTTTAAAATTTTGTATTAAATTAATGTTATAATTAATATTATTTTAGAATTTATATTATATTAGTACTGGTATTTGTATTATTGTTGGTATTAATATAAATTATTAATAGAGTATTATATTCCTTTTGATATAAATTTAATTTATTATTTCTTATAAATTTATCATTTATTATCAAAAATGATAAAAATAATAAATATTAAAAACTGTTTATAGTGATTAATGAAGTGGTTATTAATTATATAATTATCATTATTTTTATTTAATTATTTGTTGAATATAGACTGTAATTAATGGAATATCATCTAAACTTTTGAATTAACTTTTAAATAAATATAATAAAATAATGATTGGTTTTGTTGAAAATTTATAAATTTCTATAGATAGAGTTATGTATATATCAATTAAGAAAGAAAAGGAAAATAAAAAAGAACTATAATTTAATAATATGTTAAATAATATGTTTGAGATTCTTCATATTTTATTATCCTTTATTATAAAAATTCATACCAAAAATTTATATAATATATATAATCAGTAAAATAAAATTAATTTTAAATATTTAAGTATATATAAAATAAATATTATAATTCATACACTTCTTATATATACTTCAACAATTTAGTATACTATATAGGCATATTTAAAAAATAACTACTAATAGATTAGAATTATTCCGTTATATATATATGTGAATATATATAATATAAAACCCTAAATTGAAATTTTAATTAATTATAAATATAAATATTTTTACATTAAGATATATTGTTATTAAATAAAAATAAGAATTTCATATATTATTTATTTTATTAAAATATTTTTATTATCATATTAGTATTTCATTATTTAATATTAAAAATGTTATAAAATCTAATATTATTTAGTTTATTTTAAAATACTGTCAAATTATATCCTAACTAAAATAAATATTTAATTAATATTAAAATGTCATTTACTAATATAGTCCTAAAAAATAATTATATAACAATCTTTTTAAGATACTTTTTTATTTTTATATATAATTACTACTAAAATATATATAAATTTTTTAGCATTATTAAATATTTCCTATTTAAACTACATAATTAAAATATAAATGACTATACATTTTCTTTATGTATTTATTGTTTCAATAATCATTTCAACATAAATAAATTATTAAATTTATTAATATAAAAAACTTACTCTTTTTTATTTTTTTTTATTATTTGTTTTCTAAATCGTTTAATGACTATATAAATCAAAAAGTTTTTGTTCTTTATAATATTATTGCTTTAAGTTATATTTAAAAAATAACAATAATAAAAAATAAAAATAAAAAAAAAAAACTAAAATATAAAAAATAATAATTAATAAAAATTATTTAATAAAATTGTAATGATAAATTTTAATTTTATATTATTAAAAAACATTGAATTTTCTATTATTATTATTATTAAATTAATATATAATATAATATAATATATATTATTAAACATAATATATATTAAATTTAATATATATATTATTACAATTTTTATGGATTAATTTTAAAAAAAAAATAATTATGTATTATTTTCTCAAGTATTACAATTGTTATTTTATCAAAGACTATAATATATAATAAATTAATATATTTATAATCTTAGATAAATTCACAATTCCTATGAAATTATTGTAATACTTAAGAAATTAAATAATCATTATAATGATGATAAAAAATATTTCAAAAATGTTTAATATTATTTATTAATTTAAGTATTACAATAATTATCATAAGTATTGTGAATTTATCTATCATTTTTTTTTAAAGTATATATAACCAATTCATCTAGTACTAAAATAATTATGTTTTAATTTGTTTATTTAGTTGACCTATACAGATAAAATATTAATATTACTAATATATTAATTCTAAAAACTTACTGATCAGTATTAAGTAATTACTAAAATATAATTAATGTTAATTATATTCATTAATTTTAATAAGAAAACAGAACAGAGCTTAACTATTAATACCAAATAAATTTTGTTTCTTGTTCATTATCAATATTTTTCTTTATCGTTAACTGAAACAAATTATCAAATTTCAAATTTATTTATTTATTTATTTATTTATTTATTTATTTATTTATTTATTTATTTATTTATTTATTTATTTATTTATTTATTTATTTATTTATTTATTTATTTATTTATTTATTTATTTAAATTATTCCATATTTTTTATAATATACTTTGCTAAGAATTAAAATTAAAAAATGTAAATAAATTGTATTATTTAAAATATATTATAATACATTATAATATATGTTATTATTAAATTAAATTTACAATTTATTTACAGCGTATACCAATTTTATAAATAAAATAAAACAATTACATATATAATATATATATAAATATTATATTTATTTTAATAATTTTATATATATTATTTATTTTATTATATATTATTATATATTATTATTAAATTATACCATGAATAAAAATAATTAAATTTAAATATAATTAAAAAAATATGTGTAATATGTGTATAAATATAAATATATTAGTAAGGAATATTTTATTATATTTCGAAACTTTAATTATTAATTTTTTAATATTTTTTAAATTTGTTATATATTTATTATAAATTTATATTATATATAATATGTTATCTTTTTTTAAAATCTTAAGATAATCTTATTAATTTAGAATGATAAGAAAATTTTTATTTATTATTATTTTTTTATTTTTTTATTTTTTTATTAATTATTTATCATTATCATTATTATTAACTATTATTGTTATTATTATTATTATTATTATTATTATTATTATTTATTATTATTTATTATTATTATTTATTATTTATTATTATTATTATTATCATTATATTATTATTATATTAAATAATATATTTCATTATAATTTATCCAAAGTATTAATATAAATTGTAATTTTGATACTAACTTATTAACTTTTTCTAAATCTCAATATAATATAATTAATATAATATTCATTGATACTAAGTAATTAATATAATACTAAGTTTTTAAGAATAAAAATTATTTTAAATATTTATGTTTTTTTATTTATGATTAAATATTTAATATATAAATATATTAATATATTATATAATAATTAACCTTTTTTTCTTAAGAAACTTTTTTTTAAATAATAAATATAATTAGTATTATTATTGTAGTTTGCTATATGGATTTGCTTAGTTCATATATTGGGGAGTATGTTTTTAAATTGGAAAGTTATTTTCTCTCTTCTTCTAATAATCAAAAATTTCATTGCTATTTTTATTTACTATTAATTAAATTAAATAATTATTATAATTTCCATTTAGCTGTCACATCTTTCAAAAAGTTTTCCTAAATTTTTTATTATAAAATATTTTCATTAATTTTTAAAAAAATTATAAAACTTTTATAAAAAAAAAATTTATATTGTAAATTCTAATATAATGCTCTCATTGCTTTTTTCAAAGCAGTACCATTATTTAGTATTTTACAAGAAAATTTATCCAGATGTTGTAGGACTATTTCCTATTAATACACATGTTACTAACTTATCATAGATATGTACTTAATGTACCATTATGAGTTTTCGCAAGTGCTACGATAACTTGTAAAAGGGATTTAAAACTTTCGTTCGCTATTATTAAAATAGTTACCCAAACAAATTTATCGTAGAATATCTCTAGAAAATTTTAAACCTCTTATAAAATAAAAGGCTTGCAATAAAAGAAATCCAAATTAAAAATTGAAAATTTTTTAATTTTTTTTTGTTTTATTACTAAATTGTAAATAATAATTAGATAAACATATAAACATATAAATATTTATATTAATCTAACCATGTTTTAACTAATTGTACGATTTTAAAAAATAATATATATTAATATATTTTAAATATTTCTTGTATATAAAAAAAAAGTATATTAATTAAAAATAATAAATAAATAAATACATAAATAAAAAATAAATAAATAAATAATTACATAAATAAATAAATACATAAATAAATAAATAAAATAAACAAATAAAAATATAATAAAAAATAATAATATTTATTAAAATTCTTTTCATATCATTTTAATTACTTTAAAAAAGGATTTAACATTAAATTAAATTAAAATTAAATTAAATGATAAAAGAAATGAATATAAATAATTAAATGATAAAAGAAAAAATAATGAAATATTGAGAAAGTATAAAATATTTTTATAAATTAATAAATAATTGCAAATGATATAAATATGATTTAATTATAAATTAAATTTCAATTAAAAAGAGATTTCTTAAAATTTCTACATTAATAAAATATCATTATTTAATTTTTTTTTGAATACATATTAATCTAATAATAAAAATGAATTTTTTTATATAAATATTTTATTTTGATTTATTTATATATTTTTATTTTTATTTTTTTATTAGATTTTTATTTTATTCTATAGAATTTATTATCATTATTGTTATTTTTTTTTTTTTTTTTTTTTTTTTGAAATTTAAATTTCAAATAAATTTCATGTGTTATATTTTTCTTAACAATAATATATAATTTCAATTCTTAAATTTTTAACATTATTTTTTTTATTTATATATATTATTATATTATAGGTATAATATTAAGTAATTATTATCAATGAAGTAATTTTTGAAATTTGATAATATGCTAGAAGAAAAAAAATTAAAACAATAATAATATATATATATAAAAATTCACAAAAAAAAAAAAAAAATTTAAAAAAATATTTAGAAATAGAATTTTAATACAATATACAAAATAATATAATATAATATAATATAATATAATATACAAAATCCTTCATTTTAAGATTTCAAATAATTTATTTTGAAATATTATAGTTTATATATATATTATTATTATTGTTGCTGTTGTTGTAATTTAAAAATTATATGTCATAGCTTTATAAGAAAAATTGAACAATTTATAGTTTTTTATTATTATATTAACAATAGTAAAAATATTAATTATATATATATAAAGAAACAAAAATAAATATAAAAACAAAAAACGAAAACTAAAGCAATAATAATAATTTTATGAAAAATTAAATAATTATGTCATCAACTATACCTTTAACTGGTAGTTCTCATAATGAATTAAACGAAAAGTCTTCATTTGATTCTTCTCATTCTTTATCAAAATCTCAAACTCATTCGCATATAATAAATATGAATGAAGAAGAAATCGTACAATCACAAAATCGTTCTTCAACCCAACCACCATTAAAAATTACGATATCAAGATCTTCTTCAGCTTCTCAGGTGAAAGTTCCAACACCATTAACTCAAATTGCTTATGAGGCAATATCTATTGATGAATCAGATGAAGATAATAATAATAATCCTAAAGAAAATAAAACGAAAAAAAGTGATAAAGTAAAAAGAAAAAATAAAAATAAGGAACGAGAAGAAAAAAATGAAAATTTTTTATATATAGATGATTCTAATGATTTCTTAAGTCAAAAAAATCGATGCCAATCTCCTTCAAGATGTACTAGAGATGAAATAGATACAGAATTTTCTGACTTTAATGAAAAAAATAATTTAGGAGATGATATAATGGATACTACAACTCCAACATCTTCAATCCATTCAAGTTCCAATATTCAATCTTGTATAAAATCAAAACGTCATAAAAGTAACACATCATCGAAAACAAAATTAAATAATTCTTCAAGATCTTCTTCAAGAGTGATTCAAGCTAATAAGCAAAAGAAGAATAAAAATAGATTATCTTCAAAGGCAATAAAACAGAAATCACTTATGGCGTCAACATCATCTCAATCTGATGATTATATAAATGAGGTTAAAGGATTAAGTAGTGAAGAAGCTTTAAAGTATGTATATTATTACAATTATTATTATTATTGTAATTATTATTATTTTATAATTATTATTATTATTATTATAATAATTATTATTATTATTATTATAATTATAATTATTATTTTATTATAATTATTATTATTATTATTTATTATTATTATTATTATTATTTATTCTTACTTATTTCATTTACTTAATTTATATTATTAATTATTGATATAATGAATATTTTATTTATGAATATTATATTAATCTTCTTTATTATTTTTATATCTTACAAGTCGCTTATTATTAGAAGAAGATAGAATAATTGAAAATGAATCTGTTAAAAAAAGTAATATTTTTAATATTTTATAAAATCAATAATATATTATTTAAAATATATTTATTCTTAACATTTTTTTTTTTTATTTTATTTTATTTTTGTTATTATTGTTTTTTTCAATTATAACTATTTAAATAGATATATTTAAAAATAAAATATTTATTACTGTAACATTATTACAATTTATCACTATCATTGTATTTATTTTTCTTTTTATTTCATCAACAATTAAACAAAAATCAATAAGCAAGAGTATAGAGTATTTAATTGAATCAATATTATTAGTTTTATGGATGATTATTAACATTATTGTTGTTAAACATGAAACAGAAGCTTATACAAGTGAACTTGTTGATAAAGCAAAACATGTATTTAATAAAATAAGAACCTCTGGAATTAATATGATACAGGTAAAAATAAATTGTTAAGTAAAATAATAAATAATAAATAGATAATAATAATAATTAACAATAATAATTAATCATAATTTTATTCTTTTAATTTTTAATTTTAATTAATTATTTGCTAAATATAAATATTAAATATAATATTATATATTTTACTTATTATATATACTATATATTGCATAATTATAACTTTTTATTAAATTATAATTATTAATATTATTATTACAGGAACTTCGCATTCCATCAACAAATTCAGTTTCCGTATTAAGAGTTATACGTGATGGTAAAAGTAAAACTTTTCCTGTACCTTTATTAGTAAAAGGTGATATAGTTGAAGTTACATATGGTGAAAGGATTCCATGTGATGCAGAATATGTGCCATCTGAAAGAAATAAAACATATATACCAAAGAATCCAATTCTTAAAAAGAGACAAAAATTTAGACCAAATTTTTTTGAACCTCAAGATGTTAAAGATGGTTTGCAGGAAACTACATTTAATTCAAGTCTTTTCACTTTTGAATTATTAGAAACACCTATTGATGATTCTATAGGATCTATCTTTACTAGCAAACGTCCTAAATCACCAATTGGACAACAATTAGATATTATTAAAAAAGAAATATTTGGACACTTTTTCATATATAATTTTATTATTTCATTAGTAATTGGATTAGGCAGATTTCTTTATGAGATTATATCTAAAAATATAAATGAAAATATTTTAAATATTATTATTGATTTTTTGCTTTATCGACCTTTCTCTTCATTTATTCCATTAATTTTCAGTCCATTTATTATTTCTGTTACATTAGTTCATGTTTTGGGAAATTCTCATATTTTATTTATGTTTGAACAATTGAAAAAATCAAAGAATGAATATAAAGATGATGAGAATATTGATGAATTTGATCCGGCTCCAGCACCAACTAAAGATATTCATGTTTCATTTAGTAAATATTATTATTATTATTATTATTATTATTATTATTATTATTATTATTATTATTATTATTATTATTATTATTATATTATTATTATTATTATTATTATTATTATTATTATTATTATTATTATTATTATTATTTATTATTATTATTATTATTATTATTATTATTATTTTTTTTTTTTTTTTTTTTTTTTTATTATTATTATTATTATTATTATTATTATTATTATTATTATTATTATTATTATTATTATTATTATTATTATTATTATTATTATTATTATTATTATTATTATTATTATTATTATTATTATTATTATTATTATTATTATTATTATTATTATTATTATTATTATTATTATTATTATTATTATTATTATTATTATTATTATTATTATTATTATTATTATTATTATTATTATTATTATTATTATTATTATTATTATTATTATTATTATTATTATTATTATTATTATATTATTATTATTATTATTATTATTATTATTATTATTATTATTATTATTATTATTATTATTATTATTATTATTATTATTATTATTATTATTATTATTATTATTATTATTATATTATTATTATTATTATTATTATTATTATTATTATTATTATTATTATTATTATTATTATTATTATTATTATTATTATTATTATTATTTATTATTATTATTATTATTATTATTATTATTATTATTATTATTATTATTATTATTATTATTATTATTATTATTATTATTATTATTATTATTATTATTATTATTATTATTATTATTATTATTATTATTATTTATTATTATTATTATTATTATTATTATTATTATTATTATTATTATTATTATTATTATTATTATTATTATTATTATTATTATTATTATATCTAATTATATATATTTTGTTATTATTTAATGTAAAAAAGCCGATGTTTTAAAATATTCACAATCAATGTTCAAAACGAAAAAAGGAACTTTATTAAGATCATCATCATTACTTGATACTCTTGGTAGTATTACTGTTATTTGTGCATTAGATAAAGAGGGAACTTTATCATATGTAAATATAATTCTAATATAACTATTATATATACTATTATATACATTGTAAATTATTTAAAATATAAGAAATATAACATAATATTAATTAATTAATATTATAATGACAACTTTTATTTTTTTGGCTTTATTCATAATTTGTATTATTTTAAATACAGCCTTTCCCATCAATTGAACAACTTTTTTTTATTGATAAAGATGGTAAATCTGTTATTCTGGATGTTGAAGAAAATGCACAAAATCCAAACGGTATTCGTTTTGAAGATAGTGATTGGAATAGCCATTTATCGTAAGATAATTATGATTAAATTTATATATGATTATAATTACTTTTATTATTATATTTGATATATATATATTTCATTTTTACAATATTTATTATTATATAAAAAAAATTAAGAATATATTTCTATAATTATTATATAATTATTAATTATCAACTGTTTATTATTCTTATCATTATTATTATTATTATTATTATTATTATTATTATTATTATTATTATTATTATTATTATTATTATTATTACTACTACTACTATTACTATTTAATAGTTCATTAAAACCTTTAGGTTTAAATTTATTATTAAACACTAATTGTGGTTTTGCCGAAGGAAAAATTAGAAATGATCCCCATAGAAGATTATCAGGACTTCATTTTTGTGGAAGAACTCAATCAGCCAGACAAAGTAAATTCAAAATTTAATAAAAATTTTCTTTCTTTAATTATATATATTAAATATTAATTTATATATCTATATTTACATTAATTTTTTAATTTTATGTATTTATGTTATTCTACTTTTTTTTTAATAGCTTGTTTGTGTCGTTTGGGAAGAGAAATTGGTTTTTCAGTAGATGTTATAAAATCATTTAAATTATTAAAACAATTATATACTCTTAGTCCATCACATCCATCATTAGAAAAAATGGCAGACTATCATTTTAAAGTTCCTAATATGTTTTCACAAATTTTCGAAGAAGCTTCTTCTGGTTATCAGTTAATTACAGATGGTAGTGTAGAATTAGTACTTGATTGTTGTTTGGATTATTGGAATGGTGAAGATTTAGGAGTTATTGATAGAAATGTAAGTTTATTATTATTATTATTACTATTATTATTATTATTATTATTATTATTATTATTATTATTATTATTATTATTATTATTATTATTATTATTATTATTATTATTATTTGATATTTGAAATAATATAAAGATGAAATTTAATGATGCATAATTAAATGAGAATATAACTAATATATAATTATATATATAATTATATATATGATATAAACTAAAAAAAAATTAGATTGAGAAAAAGATACTTGATTTTTGTCAAACAGCTACATCAAATGATAATCAAATTATTACTTATGCATATCGACCAATTCATAGAGAAGAAATTTTCCAATTATCTTCTTTTGATAAGAAACCATTATTTTTTGAAATGCTTCCAACCCGTAAACCGCTTACTAAATCACATTTTTCAGTTGAAAAATTAAGTAATAGTAAATCAAATAATTCATTATTAAATACTTTACAAACTGAAGATGATAATAAAAGACAATCTATTGATGTCATTTCAAATAATCCTTATTCTTATATCTTAAGAAGTCAAATTTTCCTTTGCTTAGCCACTTTAGCTACCCATCGTTTAAAACAAGTAATATATTTTACAAATTTTTTTTATTTGTTAATATATTATAAATAATAATATAAATGATAACACATATTATAATAATACAGTATAATAATTTATATAATATTTTAAAATATTAATTCAATTGTAGCATGTTTCAAATTTCGTTGAAGATGTTCGATTAGCGGGTATTCGTTTTGTTTATTTATCACCTGCACCAGAACGTGAGAGTAAAGGTATATTTATAAATCATAAATTTAAATTTATTAAATTCAAAAAAAAAAAAAAAAAAAAAAAAAAAAAAAAAAAAAAAAAAAACTTTTAAGCATTATTTGAAATTTAATACTGATATACGTTATACGTTTTATTTATATGTAGCATTTGCTGAAAGGATTGGTCTTGAAACTGATTGGAATAGTTGTATTTTATTATCATCTGATAGTGAAAGTAGTGGATATCAAGAATTACATGATATTAAAGCACAACTTCCAAGAGGTATTGAAAATATTAGATCTCATATTGAAAATGTTGATGATATACCTTTACATGTTTCATTATTTGCAGAATGTACTCCAAGTGCTATAAAAGAATTAATTGAAATTTTCCAAGAAAATGGTGAAGTTGTTTGTTGTATTGGTAGCGCTCTTAATTTCAAAAATATATCATCTTTTGCTATAGTAAGTTTAAATTTTATATATATATATTATTTATTTTTATTTATTTATTTATTTATTTATTTATTTATTTATTTATTTATTTATTTATTTATTTATTTATTTATTTATTTATTTATTTATTTATTTATTTATTTATTTATTGATTTATTGATTTATTTATTTATTTATTGATTTATTTATTTATTTATTTATTTATTTATTTATTTATTTATTTATTTATTTATTTATTTATTTATTTATTTATTTATTTATTTATTTATTTATTTATTTGTTTGTTTATTTATTTATTTATTTATTTATTTATTTATTTATTTATTTATTTATTTATTTATTTATTTATTTATTTATTTATTTATTTATTTATTTATTTATTTATTTATTTATAATATATATATATATATATATATTTTCTTTTTCTTTTTCTTTTTTATTTAATTTTTTATACAGGCGGATGTATCTGTAGCTATTGCACCACTACATACAAAACAACAAACTAAATCTAAAAATCAAATTTCATTACAATCACCTTTAACTTATGCTGCTGATATAATTAGTTTACCATGTTCTCTTTTTATGAATCCTGATTCTAGTTTATATATTTTAACACAAATTATAAGAGAATCAAGAGAATTACAAATTAGTATGACAAATGCTTTCTTTTTATTATTAGGTTCATTATTAACTCTTTGTCTATGTTATATTTTAACCTTTTTAATACTTTGCCCACCATTATTCCAAGCATGGCAAATATTTTGGTTATCATGGATCTTCATACCAGCTATTTCTGCTACACTTTTATCAACTCCTCATGATCCAGAAACCATGACATTAATGCCAGGAAAAAATCAAAATCATATTGTTAATAAGAATAAATATTATAAATATTTCATTATGAGATTTATCTTAATAATTCTTATGGTCGTAGCTGCTTTTGAAATGTAAATATATATTACGTATATATTTATTGATATAATATGATATTTAAATTTTTTTCAATTTTTAATTATATATTATAACTATTATTATTATCATTGTAGTATATTATCGCGATTATTAAAAGGAAGTGATGATTCATTCCAATTATTCAGAGTTTATAAAGCCTATAACAAATCATTTTTAAATTGGGATCAAAAATCATTAAATGCACTAAAATATACTCAATTTATGACACTCTTTTTATTTGTTTATTATATACGTAAGTTTTTTTTTTTTTTTTTTTTCAAAAAAATTAATATATATATATGAATAATACTATCAATTACAAATTATTATTTTAATTGTAATGATTAACATAAATCATATTAATATAAATATAATAATATACTATTTAGTTTGGACATCAGCAACATTTGTTAATCGTACTCAAAGCATATTTAAAGCATCACCCATGAAAAATCATAAATGGCTTATCATGTCAATATTTATGTAAATATTACACATAATATATATATATATATTATTATTATTATTATTATTATTATTATTATTATTATTATTATTATTATTGTATTTAATTTTTAATGTTGTATTTAATTTTTAATGTTGTATATAAATTTATATTAAATGTTAAAATGTTAAATATAATCATAATTTATTTATATATACTTATATATCATTTTCATTAGGTTAATATTACATATTATAATATGTATTGTCAATTTAGATATAAATAATAAATTTAATGATTCTCTTAGAAAAATACCAATTTATTATTATGCTTTATTCATATTATGGCCAATTGCTATTATACCAGCTCATGAATTTGCTAAAAAATTGGATAGAAAAGAATACACAAGATGTCAAAAGAGAACTAAACTTGAATTTAACACTAAGGTAATGTATATACATATATTAATTCTATATATATATATATATGTATATTATTATTATTAAAATATTCCAATTTAATTTATTAAAATTATTGTATTACTTATTTATTTTTTCAATGTATTTATTAATAATCACACCAATAACACTAAAAAATAAAAACAAAAATAAAAATAATAATTATAGTTGTAAGTTTCTCTTCTTTATAACATATATATTTATATCACTTTTATTTTATTTATTTAAATTTCTTTAACTTTCAACTAAATAATAATATTTAATATACACATATATTTTATTCTTTTCTTTATAGGGGTATGCATTCACCATTGTAGGTCGTTTTAACAATAGTTTTTAGATTAAACTAGTTTTTTTGATTTATCATTTTTTTTTTATCATTAAATTAATTCATCACCGTATTTAATTAAATTTTAAAGAATAACAAATAAAAGAAATAAAAAATAAAATAAATAAATAAATAAAAAGAAACAAACAAAATAAAAAGAAAAAAAAATTATAAAAGAAAAAAAAATAATATACATACTAAATATAAAAGTTAATAAATACTTTTATTTTTTTGGATATATAAAGAAATAAATAAACAACAAAATAATATTAATAGAAAAAAATTCAAATTAAATAAATAACAGTTATAATTATACATTAAAAAAAAAAATCTTTTTTAATATATAATGTCATTTATTAATATTAAATTATATACTAAAAAAATCTTTTTTAATATATAATTTAATATTAATAAATTATGTTATGAATTATTATAACATAATAATAAAAATAATGATAATCAATAATAATGATAATTAAATGATTTATTATTATTATTATTATTCTGTAAAAAATATATCTTAATTTATGATATATAAAAAGATAGTTTGTTTTTTCTTCATACAACAGTATGAAATTTTTATCTAAAAAATATAAGAATAAAAATAAAAAATAAAGAAACTTGGTATTAATAAATAAAAATATAATATTTTTGAATATATATATTATATAAATAATATATAATTTTAATATGATTATTATGAATAAATAATATTTATACATTTTTTTTTTTAAATATATATTTATATATGAATAGCATTAATTTTAAAATTATTAGAGTTTTAAAAGTATAACAAACCGAAATATATATATATTTTTCATTTTAACATTTTCACTTTTTTTTTAACCTTTTCATGTATTTTTTTTTTAAATAAAATTACTCAATTACTTTCATTTCAATATTTGAACTTTTATAAATATAAAAAATTATTCAACTTATTATTAATATCAATTACATTAATATTTAATATAATTATTCAACTTATTATTAATATCAATTACATTAATATTTAATATAATTATTGTTATTATTGTTATAATCATTTTTATATTAATATTAAAATGATATAATAATATGAATTATTTCTTTTTTTAAAAAAAAAAAAAAAAAAAAAAAAAAAAAAACTGATTAAATATTTTTTAAAAATTTTAATTATTATTAAAATAATCTTTATTACTTCTCAATATATTATAATACATTATTAATATATATTAATTCATATTTTTTTCAATTCTTTTTTAAATATATTAAAACAAAATTGTTTTTAATTTTTTCAAATAAATATTAATATAATTTGAGGAAATTTTAATTTTAATAATATATTAATTACATTTCAAAAGTTTTTTTCTCTTCATATCTTAAGTTTTATTTTTCTTTAAAATATATTTTGATAAATCATTTTATATCAATAAATAATTAATTATTAATTATTTAAATTTAATTAACTGATAAAATATTAATAAAAAAATAAATTATATAAACAAAATAAAAAAATAATATTAAATAAACATTTTAATAGTCATTATTAAATATATACTTCATTAATACCAAAAGATTAAAACTCTTACAGTTTTAAAAGTATTAAAATTTGGATATATATATTTATAAAAATATTATATTATATACATTAATATAAAAAATATATAATTTATCAACAAAAAAAAAACTATTCATAATTTTTTTTTTTCAAATTTCAATTCCATTTCAATACCAATTGCAATTCTATTTCAATTCAATTGAATTATTATTTGATATTTTTAATTTCTCGGATTATACACAGATATAGATATACATACACATACTATTCATATTTTTTTAAAAAAAAAGAAAAAAAAAGAAAAAAACTACATTATATCTGTATATTATACCAATAACAATAACTAGTAGAAATTAAAAGTCAAATATATATTATAAAAGAAGAATAGGAAAAGGAAAAAGAGAAAGATTATTCATTTTAAATATATATAATTAATATTTTTTTTTTTTGAATTTTTTTTTACTTTTGATTTCCTTTAAATATTATATTTTGCATTAATATAACCAAAAAATGGAGAATGAACAGAATGGTATTATTTTTTTTTTCAATATTTTTTTAATATATTTGTAATTTGAGTGTAAAAGATATATATCATCAAAAATTATATATATATATAATTTTTATTAATATATTATATATATATTTTATTAATATATATATATTTATTTATTTAATATAGAAGTAAACGAAGAAAATGTTGATAATGCCAATAATGAAAATAATGGTAAATTAGTAATTTATTTAATAAATTATAATAATTATATTGGGTTTATTATAAATAATAACATTAACAAATTCTACTTAATTTTTGTGAATAAAAATAATAATTAAAATTATATAAATAATAAAAATATAATTAAAAGAAAATTCAAATACAGAATCAATACCGGAAACTAAAACTTCAGATACAACTCAACAGAACGAAAACCAAATTAATGACAATAATATAATAATTGATAATGAAAATAATGTTGAAAATAATAATAGCAATAATAACGATGATAATAGTAATAATATAGAAAATCAGAATAATCAGAATAATCAGGATAAAGATAAAATAATTGAAGATGATGATAAATTATTTATGCCACATGATTCAGATCAAGAATCTGAACTAGAAGAAATGGATTTTAATATTGATAGTGAAAATGTAGATATAAATAATGAATCACCAGATAAAAATACACAAGATGAGGTAAATAATAATAATAAAGAAGGAGAAATAAATAATGAAATTGATGAAGGAGATGATTCATTAAAGGAAAATGAAAAGAAAGAAAAAGAGAATTTAAATAATAATGAAGAAGATGATGATGATGATTTAGATGATGGATTTTGTTTATCAATTATTTATAATATTGAATCATCACCGGCTTTTCAATATCTTAATGAACTAAATAAAAATAAAGGAATTGATAACGAAAAGTAATAATAATAAAAATATTTGATAAATGATAACAAATGGAATCATATTTTATTTAAAATATATTAATAATAAAAATAATTATATAATAATATATAAAAAGATATATTGATAATTTTTATTATTTATAATTTATAATAATATGATAATTTTTATATTTTATTAAAAAAAAAAAGAACCAAAGTATTAAAAGAAAAATACAGAACACTTCATAGTTACTATCAAAGTTTATATAAATTTAATCAATATTTATCAAAAAAAATACATTATATACAAAATGAATTTAATGCACAAACAATAGAAATTGATAGACATCGAAGTAAAAAATTTACCGATAATTCTGAAATTGGAGAATTAAAGCGTGAATTAATTAAAGTAAATATTAATAAATCACTATCAAATTTATATATAGAATTTTACTATTATATAAAAATAGTAATCATATAATTTTCTCAATAATTATGATAAAAAAAATTCTAAATACAAAATATATTAATAATAATTCATAAAAAAATTTTCTATTTATAATAGTGTCAAAATGAAGTAAGATTGGGTAAAGAAAGAGAAGAAAAAATACGAAATGAAATTAAAGAAAGTAAAGATAATCGTGACCATTTAAGAAAAACAATAGAAGAAATTCAACAACATCGAAGTGATATGTTAGAACCAGAGTTAATTGCTGCTATTAAAGATCTAAAAGTAATATATTTTATCATTATTATTAATGAATAATAGAGTAAAGATATTAATATAATTTTTTATTAATAATTATAAATATTATTTGTTTTTGTTTTTGTTTTTGTTTTTTTTGTTTTTTTTTTTTTTTAATTTTAATTTTTTTCAGTTGGATTATGTTCAAAAAAAACATCAATGTGAAAATTTAAGAAAAGATTTAGATGAAAAAGAAAAAACATTATCTTTATTAAAAAAAGAATTAGAAAATGTTGAAATGGAAAGAGAAAATGAAAAATTAAATTTTACAAAATCAGAAGCTATACCTCGAAAAATAAAGTAAATTAAATAATAATAATATAATGATAATAATAATAGTAAACAAAAAAATAAAGAATAAATAAAAATAGATTTTTACAATTATTTATAAGTATAAATTTAGTATTAATTATATTCTTTTTATAAACAATATATATATATAATAGAAAACAATATACAATTTTAAAAGATGCTATCGCTAGTCTTAATGAAGAAAATTCAAAACAAATTATAGCAAGTGGTCAATTAGATAAAGATATTGAACAATTAGAACAAAAGAAAAATGAATTAGAAATGTCCAAAACTAATTATATAAGTAAATATAGTGAATATCAAGATGAAATATTTAATTTAGAAAAACAATGCCGTGAACTTTATAAGAAAAAAGAATTAGAAAAAGATAAACTTCATTCACAAAAAACAGAAAGAGTTAAACTTGATTTAGCAATTAGAAATTTAGTTAAAGAGGTATATAAATTATGTAGTAATATTTAAAATATATATTTATAAATTATATGTTAAAATTTATATATATAATATAATAATATAATTTTATTTTTATTATTTTTTTTTTTTAATTATAAAAAATTTAATTAGATCAAAGTTGAACATGATTTATATTTAAGAGAAATATCAGATAAAGAAACTGCATTAAAAACATATCATAGATTAGAATCTTCTGTAAATAATATAAGAATGACGCATCTTACATTGAAAGAACAATTATTAGAAGCAGATCAAGCTTTAAAAATATTACAACAAGATTCAAAATATTATTCAAATGAAATTCAAAAATTACATGAAAAAATCGATTTTGGTATATATAATTTTTTAAAAAAGGAAACAATAGAAAATACTGAAAAGGAAAATATGGTGAATAATATGGAAATCAAAAAGAAACTTGAAAGTGAATTAGAAGAAGTTACAAAAAATATAGAAGACTTAGAAAAGCAAAAAGAAAAATTAAATTTAATGAAAGAATTAAAAGTAATAATAAAAGAAATAATTAATATATATTATTTAACATATTTTTAAAGTGTTTAAAAAAAAATACATGCAAAAAAATATAGATTCTACAATGAAAAATTTTAAATTCCTTTTCAATTAACTTTTAATTTTTAAATATTCATTTCTTTAAATATTTATTTTAATATCTATTACACCATTATTTAGTTTAGAGAATTAATTAAAATTCAAAATAAATACAAAAATTATAAAGAGTATTCACAAGATAAAGACATAATTATTCGAGATACTTCTAAAAGATATACTGAATCAAATGTTCGTCTTAAAGAATTTTCAGAACTATATAATGTGGTGAAAAATGAAAGAAATAAATATGTAAATATTTATTTATTTTTTTTTTATTTTTATTTATTAATCTAATTATAATTATCAAAAATGATAAATTATTTCTTACTAAAATCTTTTTATATATTATATAATAATAATAAATATACAAAAGGTAAATATGATTCAATCAACGTTACAAAGAATTGCTGAAATGAAAGAAAAAGTTAAAGTACTTGTAAATGAAATAGAAATTTTAAGACAAGAAATAATTATTAAAGATAGAGAATTAACTGTAAGTAAATATTAAAAAAAATAAAAAAAAAAAATAAAAGTAAAAAAAAAAAAAATATAAAATTTGAAACTATATTATATATATATATACTAAAAATATGTATAATAACAAATAAAATAATAAAAAAAAGAAACAAAAACAAAACAATGCATCATCATATTCATGTAGAGATAGTTATAAAAATGAAGCAAATAAATTATTAGCATTATATAGGGAAAAAAGAGGTATATATATAAGTTTTATAATCTAAAATTAACTTTAAAAAGATAATAACGATAACTAATAAAAATTAAATAAAAAATTTCATTATTATTAATTAATTAGACCAAATTGATCAAAATATATCAAGAATTGAAAGTTTAAATGCAGTTATTGGTAATACTGAATCTGAATTAGTTAATATGCGAAGTAAATATGAAGCAGCAGTAGTAGAAAGAAATTCAATGGGAATAAAAATATTAGAACAAAATGATGAATTATGTATTTTGTATGAAAAAATAAATATTCATGAAGATATTATTAAAAAAGGAGAAAAAGCATTATATGATAGAGAAGATGAAGTAAAGAAACTAAAACTTATAAAATCAGAATTAAATAATACTATAGAAATATTAAAAGGAAAAGAACCATCAATAAAAAAATATAATGATAAAATTATAGAACTACAAAAAGAATTAGATGTTACAGTAGAAAGAGTAAAAGAATTGTCAGCAAAAGTAGAAGATCCATATGGAAAGCGTTGTAATAAAATAAAAGGAACCGATCCAGATGAATCTAAATTATTAAAAAAAATTACAAGATTAGAAGAACAATTAGTAGATAAAGAGGTATACTTAATAATAACGATAAAAAATATTATATTTTTAATAAAAAAAATTGCATATAAAATAAAATAGTAGTAATAATAACAATTAATAATAATTAAAAATATTAATATATATATATATATATTATACAAATAAAAATAAAAATAAAAAAGGAACGTTTATTGGAAAAAGAATTAATTTATGATGAAATCAATGTATTAACAGAAAGATTAAAAAAACAAGTAACAGCTGATCGTAATTCTAATAATTATTTTGCAAATCGAGTAAATTAACAATAATAATTAAATATATATATATATATATTTAATTATTAAATAATATTATATATAAATAAATATTAAATATATTTATATATATATATATTAATAAAATTTATTTTTACAAATAAAAGTTAAATGATTTGACCATGAAAATAAAAAATGTTTCTAGAGAAATGATGGCAAAAATATCGGAATTATCAATGTATCAATCAGATACTTTAGCATTATACCAAGAAAAATGTGAAAAGGTAATAATTAATAATTAATAAAATATATAGATATAAAAATAAATTTATATGATATTCTATATATAATGTATTAATTAATATATATTGATATAATTAAAATAAAAATAAAAATATAAATATAAAATGTAAAATAAAAATTTTTTAAAAAAAAAAAAAAAAAAAAAAAAAAAAAAGGCTGATATTTTGGAACAGGCTGAAAAAAATATTAGAAATAATTTACCACCAATGGAAAGTATTGAAAATGATATAAGAAAGTATGAAAGAAAGATACAAAGAGAAAAAGAATTTATTCATATGATGAGACAAAAATTATATAATCATGGGTAAATATAAAAACATATCATAATCAAATTCATTATATATACACTTATTTATAAATATTTTTCTATATAATTTAATTAATATCTTTATATTATTATCATTATTTGTTTTTTTATTTTCTTAATATCAATTTATTTTAGAATATGTCCTGATAAAGATGATAAATTCTATATTATTAATAATACAAGAACAACATCTATACCTAGACCAAATGCTTATATTCCTCAAAATAATGGAAATGGAGTTTCAGGGGAATTACCTATTCCTAAACCTTATGGTATTTATTCACCATTTAAACCTTATGATAAATCAGTACACCTTAGGCATTATCGTAAATTCGTTGATAAACCTATTGAAATTTAAAAAATTTAAAAACATCAACAAAAAATTTTTTTTTTTTTTTCTATTAATAAATATAATAATTGGAATTAATTATTTAAAGAAAAATTTCAATCTAGTTCAAACAAACAAACAAACAAACAAACAAACAAATAAACCAACAAACAAATAAACAAATAAATTATATTCATTTTAAATTATAATTGTAATTTTGTTGTTTACCTATCATTACAACAAACTTTTTTTTTTTTCATTAATATTTATTTTTTGGTTTTACTCTTCATAATTTAAATTAAACTAAATAGAAATAAAAAATCACATAAATAAAAAAATAAAAATACTAAAATGCTTTTTTTCTTTTTGTAATATTTAATTGAATTAAATAATTAGACAAAAAAAATAATAATAATAAAAATAATTTAAAATATATATTTTTTTAATTATTAGATTTAAGATTTTATAATTTAATGATTTAATCAATTTTAAATTCTAATTTCAATTGCAATTTTTAAAAATTAATAAATAATAAAAACAAAATTGAATTCTTTTTTTTTCTCCTTTTTTCAATATATGTATTTTTTTTCAACAACTTCAAATCCCAATTCTTTGTTATTAATTTCTCGTAAATTTATACTTCGTATGTTTCTTGTATTCAATATTTCCAATAAAAAAATAATAGTGATTAACGAAAAAAAAATTATTTTCATCTTTTGTTTAAATGCAATATTATTCAACTTCCTATTTAACTTCGTTACTCCTACGTACTTTTCTTTCATTTATTGTGCTGCTCAAAAATATAATATATTATTTAAAATATATTCAAATTATATCTCAAACTGTAAAAAAGAAAATTTTGTAAAAATAAGAAAAAAAATAGTATTTATTAATTTTTTTTAAATTTTTTTATTTATATTTTTTTCAGATGGTAAATTAAAATCACCTATATTTATAAATAAATTATAAATTAGGATTTATTTAATTCTTCTTTCTGTAGTTAGCACCAACACGTTCTTGTTGAGTTGGAACGTACTTTTGACCAACAACGACATTTGGAATATCTTCCATTCCCATAGCTTTGAGAAGAGCCTATTTTTATTATTGATTTAATATTATATTTATATTTATATATTTAATATTAAAAAAAATTAATACCCATATTTTCTAGTTTCATAATATCCACTTTTTTATATAAAAAATTCTTCCATTTTTTTTTCTGTTTATAAAATATAAAATTTATATATATAAATTCAACAACATACTTCAACATCTTCGTCAATTTCAACTTGCTTTTCAAGAGCAGAAACATCTGGAACGTATTGATCCTTACGTTCTCTTTCTTCTTCTTGAAGCTTGAAGGAAATACCTCTGACTGGACCACGTTGGATACGACCCATTAAGTGAGTGGTGAAACCAGCAATCTTGTTTCTGAGACGCTTACTTGGAATAACAGCGACTTCATCACAGATTTTCTTGTTAACTTGGAAATCGAGAGTAAGACGTGGGTAGTACTTTTCGATGAGGACACGGGAAGCCTTCTTAACGGTTTTAGTTCTATTTTATTTTAGTAAATTATAACAATAATAATACATAATATTATTCATTATTATTTGAACATATTTACAAAATTTTTTAATATAGATTATCAAAAAAATAATTATTTATATATATAATTATATATTTATATTTATATTATATAATATTTTGATTTTTACCTGACACGACCCTATATAGTTAATCGTAATTATATTTTCGAATTTATTTTTTTTAAAAAAATGTCATATTATATATATATTTAAATATAAAAAAATATAAAATTAGTACATAAGGCATTTTTAAACTTTATATTAAGCAAAATAAAAAATAGAGTAAAATAAAACTATAATTATATAATCCTTTATCTTAAAGGATGTTTTATTTCTGATAAAATATTCAAATAACATCCATTTTGATATGAATTATATCCATAAACAATATAAACAAACAACACATACAAAACAAATATATATAATAACACATCCATTAAGATTAAACAATTATAATAATTCATATTTCATAAATATTATATAAAAAAAATCATCATTTTTATTCATTTATTCATTCATCATTAAAAATTTTACCATTTTATTTTACAAACTTTGGACTATATTTCCTTAAAGTTGAATAAAGAGAGAGATCTGAAAAATTTTGGTAACATACTATTACTTTTCTATAATGACTATTAAATAGTTTTTTACATGATTGGCTTCAATAAAAAATTTAATGGAATATTTTGATATGATTGGATAAAAATTAAATCGGTATATATTATGAATTGATTGATAATATATCTACATAATATATTAAGAAATTATAAAAGAATATAAAAAAAGTATAAATAATATTTTTTATATATATTTATAATAAACTAAAATAATTTTTGAATTTATAATATTGATTTAATTTCTCCAAAATTTTACTTTAACATGTTATGTTACACTACTTATAAATAATTTTTTTATTAATATTATTTTTTTTAAAAAAAAGTTAAATATATTTAATTAATTAATTAATTACTAGATATTATAATAATTTATTTCAAAAATCTTACTGTTACAATTATTTATTATTATTATTATTATTATTATTATTATTATTATAAAATTAGTAATGTCATTATAATGTTATGATAATAATAATAAATAATTAAAATATTTATAAATATAATAATAATAAATTCAATAAAGAGAAAAAAAAAACATTATCTTTATTAAATTTTCAATATAACCATGAATTTTTTGAAACTTTTTTTTTTATTCTATTTTATTATTATTTTTATCATATGTTTTTATATTAAGTTTTTGATGATTTAATTTAAAAATTTTTCCTAAAAAATCATATTTGTAATAATTATGAATTGACTTTGAAAATTTTTTAAAATATATAGATTTAGATATATAAAAAGATGATGTTCATTATTACAATATAATATATATATATTAACTATTCATTATTTATTAATATATTATGATTTTTATTAAATTAATAAATATAAATATACTGTCTTTTTTTGTTATTTATTTTTTATTTTTTATTTTTTTGCTTTTATTTTTGTTTTTGTTTTTTTTGTGTTTTGTTTTGTTTTGTTTTGTTTTGTTTTTTCACCTTATTTTGCTTTATTTTTTAAGTTTTATATTTATATACATTTGCTTGTAAGTATGATTGATTATCAAAAAAAAAGAAAATAATAATAACTAATTTTTTTTTTTTTTTAAATTTTTTTATTACTTTTTTTTTTTTTACTTTTTATTATTATCCTTCTTTTTTAAATCTTTTTTATTATTTTTAATTGGACTAGCTGCAAGTAATCTTGCTGCTGATTTATTTCTTTCAATAATTTGTTGATTTAATACAGATAAATAAGTATTCCAACCAAGAGCAACAACATTTGTACCTAATGAACGGTAATTTGGTGGTACAAAATTAAAGTTAATAAGTTGGAAAGCTGGCCAGATTTTATAATTAGCCATAAGAGCTGGACCAAAACCCTAAATTAATATATAATAATAATATAATAACAATAAATACATAAAATATAAAAAAAAATTAAAATAAATGAGATAAATTAATATAAAAATTATATTTAATATAAAATATATAATATTAAAATATAAAATTTGAAAAAAAAAATAAAATAAAATAAAATAAAATAAAATAAAATAAAATAAAAAAAATAGGAAAGAAAAAAAAATACATACAACTCTAATTTTTTCTTTTATTTCTTCTGGTGAACTTCTTTCAAAAATACCAGTACCACCTAAATAAACTACTTGAGATAAAGGAGAATAAACACATTGGTCTAAAAAAACTCTAGCAAAAAGCTCTATAAAATATATTATTTTTATATTATTAAAAGAAATAAGTATAAAAAAAATAAATAATAAAATGAAAATAAAAAAAATAAAAAAATAATAAATAAATAATAAATAATAATAATTAGTTATACATTAATTAATAATAAAAAATTCAAGTTAAAGTGAATTTTAAAATATCTATAATTTTAAAATTTATTGTTGCTTCTTTTCAAAAAAAAAAAATAAATAAATAAATAAATAAATTTTTAATTTCTTTCTAATATATATATATATATATATATATATATATAATAAATTAATATTTGAATACATACGATGAGTTTTGTTTGGTAATACAACATATCTATCTAAAAAACGATACCAAAGAGAAGTTGATGGACCAGCAACACAAGCACCAAATAAACTCATTCTTCCAGTTCTTTTATAGTCATGTTCCTTTCCTCTTTTTTCAACAAGTTGTTGAGCAATAACATCACCAACAGCAAACATTACACCTTATGAAACATAATTTAAATGAAAAATATTTAAAAATTATAAAAATTCAAAAAATACATATATATTATACATTATAAAATAAAATAAAATAAAATAAAATAAAATAAAATAAATAATTAATAATTAATATTACATTGAATTTCATAATTATCGTTTATAAAATATATATATAATATTTCAATTGCTTTTTTTTTATTATTATTATTTTCATTTTATAATACCAGTGGTGAGGGATTGAGTAAGGATTGGTTTTTTATTTAAACAATGATGATACCATTTAAAAAAACCACTCATTTTGAAAATATATTACTTATTTTAAAAATATATATACAATATTTTTTAATTATTAACTATTCACACTATAAAGGAAAAAGAAAAATAAAAGAAAAGTTGCTTTTTTTTTTTTCTCCTTTTATTGAAATGAATTATTTTTGCTAACAAAAAAAAAATTAAAAAAAAAAAAAAAAAAGGAAAAGGAAAAAATTATTAATACTTTTATATATAATTAACTTTTACTTAATTTAGAAAATAAATTTTATACCAATTTTTTAATTAATTTTTTGAAGAAATACTTTATATATATAATAAATATAATAAAATAAACCTTATGTATTACTATGTATTAATTAAATTACTTTACATATTTTACTATATAAAAAATTATATATAATCTATTTATTATTTAATAATAATCTTATATATATTTTATCATAAATCTAATAAACTATCATAAACTAGAAATTATAAGAAAATTATTTTTTAACAAAAAAATTGTATATTTTTATTTTTTCATTTAATATTTGTACATTGTTTTAAAACTTTCAATAAAACATTAATATATCATTAATATATCACTTTAAAATGAAAATAATATTAATATTAGAAAAAAAAGAAAAAAGAAAAAAGAAAAAGAAAAAGAAAAGAAAAGAAAAGAAATTGATAATAGTGTTAATTCTTGTATTATTTTAATTTTAACACTATCATTATAATAATAATTATTGTATATGATAGTGTTAAAATTAAAATAGTGCAACAAATATAACACCTACAAATAAGAAAGAATATATTTAATTTTTATTATTAATTTTTTATTTGATATTTATACTGTAAAAATAAAAAATTAACTTTCTCTTATTTATATATATATTAAAAATAATAAATTTTATTATTATATAAAAAGATAAAAGATATATATATGTTTAAATAATAGAATAAATATAAATAATTATTTATAAAATATTGTTTATTATAATAATAAAAATATGTTAATATTATAATAATAAAAATATGTTAATATTGATATATATGTCAAAAATAAATTATATGAAAAAAATTTAATTATATATGAATAATAATCGATAATAAAATAATAATATATAATAAATAAATAATAATATTTAAAAATAACTAAATGACTATTTATTATATGAAAAGGTAAAAAAAAAAAAAAAATAATAATGAAGATAAATAAATATTAAATATTAAATGAAAAGATAATGATTTCTATAATAAATTTATGTATAAAATGAATAATAAATAAATTATTTTATAATGTCTTATAAAATATTATAACTAAAAAATATTTACAAAATTTAAATAAGCAAATAAAAATAATAATAATAAATAAATTCGTTTATCTTTAAATAGTAAAAAATGAGGAGAATTAATTTAATTTATAATATATGCATAACTTTTTATTTATTTTTTTTTTTTTTTTTTTTAATTATTATTATTATTATTTTTATTTTCATTTTCATTTTGTTTTTTTTTTTTTGTTTTTTTGTTTTTTTTTTTTTTGCTTGCATTTTCAATTATTTGCTTATATATATTTGTTACCTTTTGTTTTAGTTTTTTGTTTTTGTTTTTTGTTTTTTGTTTTTTGTTTTTTGTTTTTTGTTTTTTGTTTTTTGTTTTCTTTGTTTGCGATTATTATGTATTCTTTTTTTTTTAATTTCTTACAATAGTTTTCATAACCATTAATTGTCCACTTAATAATAAAAATTTTTGATTAATATTTATATATTCCACTTATTCTTTTTTCTTTTTTCTTTTTTTTTCTTTTTACTATTTAATAGGTATATGTTTAAAAAACGAAAAAAAAAAAAAAAGGAAAAAAGATAGTAAAAAAAATTAAAAATTATAATAGCATATTATAATAATTATGATATAATGATATATTTATATATTTATAAATTAAATAAATTAAAAAAAAAAAAAACATTTATTGTTTTAATTTATTTAACTTTAAAACAAGAAGAAAAATATTTTAAGAATTATATTTTGTTTTGTTTTGTTTTGTTTTTAGAGTTTAATTTCATGAGAACAGGTTAAATCAAGTCCCCATAAGGATTTTAATTCTTCATCATCATCTTTTTTTTTTTTCATAGTTTCTTCTACTTTAACTTTATTATTATCTTTGGTAATATTACTTGAAGACGTAGGTGATTCTGATTCTTTTTCTTCATCTTTTTCTTCATCAGAATCTGATTCAAAAGAAAATACTGCTTTTTTACCTTGATTTATTTCAGGTGAAAATTTTACAGAATTTTCGTCTTCAATTTTAGTTTTTTCACTAATTTTCATTGAACTAACATCAGAAATTCCATCCGATTCAGATGCACCACTTGATAAAACACTATCAGAAAACTTGATACTACTACCACAACCACTTTTATTCATTAATGTTTGTGCTGTAGTACTTGTATTAGATTGACTTGATACATTACGACGTAAACAAGAATTAAGAAAAGATGGACTATAAGATATTTGTGAATGATTATAACGACTATAATCAAGAATACCATTTTCATTATCTAAACAACAATTTATATTTTTAAACCATTTATCCTTAAAAATTTCTTCCATTGTAATTCTTTTTTCTGGATCTGGTTCAAGCATACGAGTAATTAATTGTTTAGGACCATTAGGAAGATCATTAATAATTTCACTTATACCCTTTTCAACCCAAACTTTATATTTTTTATTAGAAAGAATAGCACTTTTCCAAGGTAATTCATTATAAAACATAGCTAAAAAGATAATACCACAACTCCATATATCAACAGTACGTGGATCATAAGCTTTTAAACTAAATTGTTCAGGAGCCATATAAGGTTCAGAACCTACAATACCTGTACAACGAATAATTTCATTAGAATATGGGGTTTTAAACATTATAGCAGCACCAAAATCAAGAATCTTTAGTATTTTATTATCTTTGAACATAATATTTTCAGGTTTAAGATCACGATGAGCTACACCCATGGAATGTATATAAGCTAAACCTTCCATTAATTGTTTGAAAAAACAAAGAATATTTCCTTGACTCATATTACCATTTTGTATAGCATCAAAAAGATCCCCACTATTACAATATTCCATGACTTGATATACATGACGTTCCTTACGATTTCTTTTATAATAATCATTATATATAAAATTTTCTACTTCAATAACATTTCTATGATGTAGTATAGTACCAATAGTATATTCTGATTGTAAATGTTTAAAAAATTTTCTTTCATTTGCTTGGTTAAGTTTATGTTGTGGTACAATAAATTCTTTTAAAGCATAATATTTATCAGGATTATCTTTTTTATATACTAAATGAATTTTACCGGTTGCACCACTACCTAATTCTTTTATTGATTCAGAAAAATCTTTTCTTTTTAATTTTTTCCCATTTTTCTTTTTACAAAGCGATGAAAATATTGAATTTGCTGTTGAACTTGAAATAAAAGAATGTGCTGATGATACGTCAGAAAAATAATTAGGTTCACCTGGTGATGAATTCATACTTAATTTAGAGTTAACTCTTATGGTACTTTTTCGTTTTTCAGATTCAGCATAAGTATTAGCATTTCGAACATTTAATTTATTATTCTTATTAGTATTCTTTTTTGAATCTTTTTTATGAAATAGAGGTGTCATTAAAAAACTATGAGTTGTCTTTATTAAATTCATCCTATTACTTTTCTTTTTAAAAGATAAAAAAGAATTTGTTAATTTTAAAGATAATGAACTTTTATTTTTTTTATTTTTTATTGATGAAAAATCATCAGTATTATTATTATTTTCATTTTTTTTATTATTATTGGTATTATTGTCATTCTTGTTATCCAATATATCATTATTAGTATTAGTATTGTTATCGTTTTTAATAGTAGTAATAGTAATATTATTTTTGTTATTGTTTTTATTATTAGTAATAGAAGAATTAGAAGCATTAATAGTATTATTATTTACTACATTTTCTTTATTTTCATTTTTTGGTATATTTATCATATTTTCAGAATTATCTACAGTAATTATAGGGTATACATGTGAATTATTATTTTCTTCTGAAATATCATTTATTTTTGTCATTTGTAAAGAATTCCTTTTTTCTTTTAATAATGAATTTAAAGAAGTTGGACTTTTGTTTTCAATAAAATTCATTGATACTTCAAGACTCATATTTTATATTATTTAATGAAAATAAAAAATCTAAAAAAAATAATATATAAATATTACAAAATAAATAAATAAATAAAATAATAATTATTTATATTAATAAGTTATTTAAAAATGAAAATAAACATTTAAAATTATAATTTATTACTGTTTTACATAATTTAACATAATATATATAAATATTATTTTATATTAAATATATATATATAAAAATGTTAAAAATATAAAATATTTCTTCTTACATTTATTATAAATTTGGTATATAAATAAATTGTTCACTCTTTTTAATTATGTTTTTGGTATGATTTTTTTTTTTTTTCTATTTCTTGTTTTTTAAGTTTATGTTTTTCTCTTATTTATATTATTATTTTATTAGATATTAATATCATTTATTATTTTATGAAATTATCACAAAATCATAAAATATTTCTATTATAAATTCCTTTAAAATTTATTACATATAATATATATAATAATATATATTATTTAATATTTAGTATATCTTGAGATAGAAATATATTAATTTTTTTGATTTATTAAATAGTTATTGAATAATCTTTAGATAGTTATATATGTCTACAATTTTATTTTAGCAGATAAGTTATCAGGTAATTAAATTTATATAAATATAATATATATTAAAATATTTCCTATATTTGTTTTGGATTAAAAAAAAAATAATACAAAATTATTATTATTATTTTATATATTTTATTTTATTTTATTATGTATATTTCTTTATAAGTTAATCACACAATTAATGAAAATTTATATTTATATGTATAAAATATCAGAATTGTATGAAATTAGTCGTTATAATTATTCTGATTAAAGTGTTAATATTATATAATTATAATAAGATATAAAATTATTGTGTTAATTATATATTATCTAGTATATATCCAGTAATTTTTATTATTATTGTTATAATAATTATTAGATAACTTAAACTTAAAATATTAATTTAACACATAATAAATATATAATGTTACAAAGACATATATCAATATACAGAAATATTTGAAAAAGAAAAGGAAAAAAAAAAAAAGAATTTTTTTTAAAGATT
>MCFG01000130.1:32500-40000 GCA_002104895.1 Anaeromyces robustus | reverse complement strand
TAATAAATTAATTTAAAATTTAATCTAAATTAACATAAATTTATTGAAAAAATCTAATTAATTATAATTAATAATATTATTTATATTATAATCTATAAAGAAAATAACAGTATAAAAAGAAGAATTTTTCACTTCCATTAAAAAATTAAAGTTAAGTCTTATAAAAAAAAATAGAACTTTAAATTTTCTTTTTTCAATAACACTTTTAACAGAGCTAAATAGAGTTTATAGTAAGAAATAAAAGTAAAGAAATTTTAGAATAAATAATAAAAATATTTTGTTTTTATTATCAAAATATTCTTTTTGTTCTAAAAAAAAGAAATAAATTACAATTTATCAAATAAAAAAAAAAAACAATTAAAAATGAAATTCTTAAAAGTTTTCATTGTTTTAGCTATTGCTTCTTTAAGCATGGTTTCAGCAGCCCCAGTTTCTACAAATGATTTTGAAATACCTGAAGATCTTGTTGGACCTGCTGACTCTGAACACTTAGATATTAAGTAAATAATAATAAAAAATGAACACTTAGACATAAAGTAATAATAATAATAAATGATAATATATTATTCTTTATTATAGACGTATAATAAAGAAAATAATATATATTAATATCTTATGACAGCTTATGATAGTCTATACTACATTCGTGTTTAAGATTATCATCATTATTTTTTTTTTTCAAAAAAGCTTTTTACAAACATATAATATTACTTATTATATTTAGTGTAAAAATAACTATTTTCATTTATAACTTGAAAATAATTAAGCTTTTTTTTCAAAAAGAAAATGATTAAGCTTTTTTTTCAAAAAGACTAAGAATATAATTCTTATTAAAGGCATTTTATGCTTCAATTTTACAAATTATATTATACCTATTTTAATAAGAGATATTGATTTTACTTTTTCTTTCTTAAAGAAAAGTAAATTCAATTGATTATTATATTATACCAATCATAATAATTAAATTGAACAAAAAATATTTTAAGAATTATTAATTATTTATTTGTTTTAGTTTATACAATATACTATTATACAATATATTATACAATATATTATTATTTACAATATATTATTATTTAAAATATATTATTTACACTATTTCTGATATATTATTATTATAAGAATAATATTATTTAAATAATATTTTTTTTTTCAAAAAAAAAAAAAAAATAAAAAAAAAAATAAAAAAAAATAAAAAATATAAAAAAAAATATAAAAAATATAAAATAGTTTGCATCAATTATTTGTTTTTAAAGAATTAATGTAAAAGGATTAAAAAAAAAATAAAATAAAAAAAAATGCTAATTTTTTATTCGTGTATTAACTTTTTCTTTATAAAAATTAATATAAATAAAAAATTAACATTGGAAAAAAAAAATAGAAAATTATTTTAAAACTAAAATAAAAAAGATTTTTTAACAAAAAAATAATATTAGATTTTTATTATGACAATTTTAATTAATATTTTTTATACATTTTTTTTTTCGAATTTAATTTCTAATAAATAATAATAATAATAATTTAAAGTTTTTTTTTTTTACTTAGTTTTTTTTTTTTTTTACTTAACATCAAAAATATCTAAATTAAAAAAAAATATATAAAATAATTTTTTCCATTTTCTTAAATTTTATTTCGTATTTAATTTTTATTTAAAATTACTAATTAAATTAGAAATTATTATTAATTTCAAAAAGTAAAATTATATATGGTACTTATAGTACTTAATCATTATTTTATATATTAATTTAATTTTTTAAATAATTTTTCCTATTCAATAATTATTTTTATAATTATTCCAAATATAGTAATTTTAATTTAATTAAAATAAACATATGGAATAAATATTGAAATTATTGAAAGTTAAAAAAGCTAATTATTTAGTAATAATAATATATATTTTATTCAATATTTTAAAAAATAAATTATATATATATATAGATATTATTTATACTAAATATATTTAGTAATTTCATTAATTATAAAATAAATATATAAAAAATAAGAATTAATTTTAATAATTAATAATAATAACAATAACAGTAATAATAGTTATTATTATTATTGTTATAATTATTATTATTAAAAGTCACAAAAAAAATGTAAAAGATAGAATTTATATTTAGAATTAATAAATATTTGTTTTATATAAAGAATAAAAATGGAAATTTTAATATTTAAAATTAATAAAAAAGAATAAATATTTAACAATAATAAAAGATCAAAAGATTGCTGATGAAATAATTAATATATATATTTTTGGAATTATAATAAATAAAAATAGTATATATTAATATATATAAACTTCTTCATATTTTTTTTATATTTTTTTATATTTTTTTTATATTTTTTTATATTTTTTTTATATTTTTTCATATTTTTTTTTTATATTTTTTCATATTTTTTTTTTATAATTTTTCATATTATTTTTTATTAAAAATAGATTAAATAAGCTATTTATATCAGGTAATAGATTAAATAAGTTATTCATGTCAGGTAATAGATTAAAAGATCTATATTATAATATAAAAAAAAAACTACATATAATACTAAATTACATTACATTATGTAGAACATAATGTAATTGTTTTTATATTATTTATTAAAAAAATTATTTATATAATTATTTTTAATAAATATACCATATGTGCTTTTTTTATAGTTAAAAATAAATATTAATATTATTATTAATATTATTTATTATTATGATTATTAATAATAATACTATTATTAATATTATTTATTATTATGATTATTAATAATAATACTATTATTAATATTATTTATTATTATGATTATTAATATTATTGATTATGATTATTATTAATATTATTTTTTATTAATTATTATTATTCAACAAATATTTTTACTTGATTATTTTTATTCTTTTATCATTTTTTGTGTAACGTAAATGAAAATAATTAAATGTTAACTTTGTTAATAAATAACAATAGTATATGCAATACTATTATAATACTACAAAATAATAAAGTAATATATTTTGTTTAATAAATTTAAAAAATAGAAATAATAAAAATAGATATTTTTATATTTTTCATATTATTCTTTTAATTACTTTTAATTTATTGAATAAAAAATAAAAATTATTGTGAATATATGAAAAAAAAAAAAAAAAAAAAAAAAACATTGAATATTCAATTTCTATAAAAACAAAGAATTTCTTTATATTTTTTTTTTTTTCTTTTTTAGAAATTGTATATATATTGAATATATATATTTCTTTTTTAAAGCAAAAATAAATAGAAATAATTAGACAAGTAGAAATAATTAATTATTATTAATTATTGAAAAAAAGAGTATTTTCGCTTTTTTTTAAATATTAAATATTTATTAATAAGAATTACCTTTTAAACATCTTATTAATAAATATTATACTGAATAAAATTAATTTAATAATAATACTTTAAAATAAAAGTGACAATTTTTTAAATTCTATTAAAAAAAATTTATTTATATATATCAAAAATGAAATTCTTAAATACTTTAGTTTTTACTTTACTTGCTTTAGCTTGTACTGAAGCTCTTCCAGTTAACTCTACTACCACTAAAACTATTCCAGCTTCTTTACTTTCTAAATCTTCTAAAACTCTTCCAACTCAATCTGGTGTTAGTACTAAAACTATTCCAGCTTCTTTACTCAACCAAAATAAAACTTCAAAGACTATTCCAACTCAATTAGTTGCAAAGACTACTACTAAAACTATTCCAGCTTCTTTACTTAACCAAAATAAAACTTCTAAGACTCTTCCAACTCAAAATAAAACTTCTAAGACTCTTCCAGTTCAATCTGCTGTTAAGACTACTAAAACTATTCCAGCTTCTTTACTTAACCAAAATAAAACTTCCAAGACTCTTCCAACTCAATCTAAGACTCTTCCAAAACAAACCAAGACTCTTCCAACCCAAACTAAGACTCTTCCAACCCAAACCAAGACTCTTCCAACCCAAACCAAGACTCTTCCAAAACAATCTAAGACTCTTCCAAAACAATCTAAGACTCTTCCAAAACAATCTAAGACTCTTCCAACCCAAACTAAGACTCTTCCAAAACAAACCAAGACTCTTCCAACCCAAACTAAGACTCTTCCAACTCAAGCTGCTGTAAAGACTACTAAAACTGTTCCAGCTTCTTTACTTGATAAAAACAGAACTTCAAAGACTCTTCCAATTCAAACTTCTAAAACTCTTCCAACTAAAGCTGCTGCTACTAAAACCATTCCAACTAAGACTCTTCCAACTAAATCTGCTGCTACTAAAACCATTCCAACTAAAACTCTTCCAACTAAAGCTGCTCCAACAAAAACTACTAAAACCATTCCAACTAAAACTCTTCCAACTAAAGCTGCTTCAACAACAACTACCAAAACTGTTCCAACTAAAGCTCTCCCAACTGATTATTCTTCTTCTACCAAATCTCTTCCAACCGAAGAAAATGATGAAATAAAATCTGATGATGAAGAAGAAAATCTTGTAGAAAATGAATTAAGTAATAATGAAGAAGAAGAAGAAGTAAATGATACTATCAATGAAGATAGTGAAAAGGAAGAAGAAAATATTGAAGAAATTCAAGTTGAAGAAGAAAAAGTAGATGATAATGTTGATGAAGTCAGTGAAATGGAAGAAGAAGTTATTAAATATGTTGATAATGAAGTTAGTGATAAGGAAGAAGAAAATGAAATTGCTGGAAATGATAATATTGTTGATGAAGCAAATGTTAATGAAGAACAAGTTGAAGAAGGAAATTTAAGTGAAGATAATGAAGAAGGTATTAATGGTGAAGAAGATGTTTTAACTAATGATGATAATAATGACATTAGTAATGATTCTGAAAATGAAGTTGATATTCTTGATGTTGAAGCTAATGAAGTAGAAGAAATTGCTATTAATGAATATGAAGGAGTTATGGATGAAGCTGAAGATTCAGTTATGGATGATAATGAAATTATTGCTTAATTTCATTGAAAAAAAATATATATAATTATAATTATATTATTTTTAATTATTTTTAAAATTCAATATTATAATGTATTTATAATAATTAAAAAAATTAAAAAGGAAAAAAAAATTACAAAAAATACAAAAATTACAAAAAAAATGTATATATTATTATATTATGTATAAATATAAATAATAATTATATATTAGAATAAATATTTAATCAAGTATTTATAAATACAAATATAAAAATTCGAGTATTTAAGTTAATATTTTTTTTATATATAATGAAAATATATTTTTTTAATAGAATTTTTTTCGTAGTTACTAATATATAAAATAATTATTTTTAAAATAATTTATAATTATAAAGAAAAAAAAAAATAAAAATAAATATATAAAATATTTATTTTTAAAATATTTTATAAAAAAAAAATAAAATAAATATATAAAATAATTATTTTTAATTAAAATATTTTATAAAAAAAAATAAAATAAATATATAAAATAATTATTTTTAAAATATTTTATAAAAGAAAAAAAATAAAATAAATATATAAAATAATTATTTTTAAAATATTTTATAAAAGAAAAAAAATAAAATAAATATATAAAATAATTATTTTTAAAATATTTTATAAAAATTAAAGTGTAAAAAGTGAAAAACAAAAATATATAAAAAAGTGTTTAACATATGTATGTATAATGTATGTATTATAAGTAAAAATAATCTTTTAGAAAGTTCATTAATTTTTAATGATGATAAAAAGTATAATAAATACAATCTAAATTGTTGTTATATATATGAAAATATATTTTTTTAATAGAATTTTTTTTCGTAATTAACTAATATAAATATATATAATAATTTCTTTTAAAATATTTTATATAATAATTTCTTTTAAAATATTTTATAAAGAAAAAAAAAAAAAAATAAAAGTGTGAAAAATGAAAAACAAAAATAAATAAATGTATGTATACATTGTATATATGTATGTATGTATGTATGTATGTATTTTAAGTAAAAATAATCTTTTAGAAAGGTCATTAATTTTTTAATGATGAATAAAAAAGTGTTTAGAAAGGTCATTAATTTTAAATGATAAATAAAAAAGTGTTTAACATATGTATGTATACATGTATGTATGTAATGTATGTATGTATTTTGAGTAAAAAATAATCTTTTAGAAAGGTCATAAATTTTTAATGGTGATATATGATAAAAAGTATATTAAATATAATCTAAATTGTTGACAAAATATTATCATTTTTTAACTTTTTTTTTAATATATATATTTAATCTTATATTATATATTTTTTGTCTACAATTTAAATTGCATTTAAGATTATGTAATTCAATATTTTGTCTACTCATCAGAGTTGGATAAATTATTTTATAATTATTTATTTTATATTTTATCTTATATATATTTGTCTTCAAATTTAGAATGTACTTTATGATTATTTTTTATTATATATTCTTTTAACCTTATATGTTTTATATAAAATAAAATAAAAATATTTTGTTTTATATAAAACATATAAAGTATAATAATTATAATCTGTAATCCATTACAGAAATAAAAAAAAAAAAAAGATATTTTTTAATATAAATATATTAAGATAGAGTGAAGTTTTAAAAAAGCCTTAAATATTATTTTCAAAATATCTATTAATAATTAAATTAATGGTAAAGAAGGCTAATATTAAAGAATCAGATGAATGAAAAGTATATCTAATTCTATGCATTATATAAATGTTTTATTTATTATCATTTCAATGATTTGAATATAACTATATTTTTATTATTATTATTATTTTTTAATTATTATTAATCATATTTCTTAATATATCTTATAATTTTTCAAGTTATATATATATATCTTTCATACTATATAATAAATAATATTATACTTATATATTATAATTTTTATAATTAAGTTTTTTTTTATTATTATTATTATTATTATTATTATGATTATAAAACATAATAATTGTTAATTTTAGTTAATGTTCTTTTATATACATTTAATGAATATTTATATTAATACTTTTTACGATATTTATAAAGATTAGACAAAACATATAGGAAAAAAAATCTTAATTCATAATTAATTATAATAATTAATTATTTAATCAATTGGGAGGACGTTTATATATTAAAATTAAATAATAATATTGTTTTATATTTATATTTATATATACATGATTAATACTTTTTACGATATTTATAAAGGTTAGATAAAACATATAGGAAAAAATTTTTAATTCATAATTAATTATTTAATCAACCAGGAGGACATTTATATATAATAAAATTAAATAATTAAAATTAAATAATGTTAAGTATAAAATGTGAAAATATATATGTATGTATGTATATATATAATTTTTTTATTATATTTTTCACCCAAGGAATAATTTTACTATTTAGAAAAAAAAAAAGATTAAATAATAGGTTAATTAATTTTAATTATGATTCGAAAATTGGATTATATATTTAATTTTTTTTTTTTTAATAGATGTATAGTTTTTTTTTCCTTTTTT
>MCFG01000130.1:0-30000 GCA_002104895.1 Anaeromyces robustus | reverse complement strand
GATTTTAGAATAATATCAGGAATTCAAAGTTTATATAATGAAGAAGAAGAAATATGTAAAGAAGATGAAGAATTATGTAATTTATATAATTCTATTCAACCTATTTCTAGACCTGTTACTAAAACCAATGATTATACAAGTTATTCAGATAAACTAAGAAATACCATTTATGAGTTTATATATGGAAATGACAATAATAGTACTGCATTAGAAGTATTGAAAAAAGTGGACGATATTACCAAAATTTATTACGTTTCATTAAATTCTTCCTTTGGTAAAAAACTTGTATTTAGTTATTTTGGTTTAATAATAATTTTATTATTACCCTTAATATGCCTTAAATATAAAGACGATAAATTTGAAAAAACATTTGAATTTTTATCTAATGATTTTTGGATTTTATTAGTTACTGGAACAATTTTAATCTTAATAATAAGTTTTTTGGATATAATAAAGGTGACCTCCTTTGTTTGTCATTTAAAATTATTTTTACAATCCATTAGTTTCACTTTAACATCAGTACCAATTTTATATAAATTAATTATATGTTTCCCTGAATATAATAATATATCAGAAAAAATTAGAAATAATAAATATTTATTTTTATTAGCTTTTATCTTTGTTGATATATTTCTTAATATTTTAACATTTACATCCCCCTATTATGTCAAAGATATTATAAATAATAATGGTAAAAATTATCAAGTATGTGAAGTCGATAGTAGTTTTACAAGTTTTATTAGATATTTCTTGCTCATTTTCCATTCTTTAATTATTTTAACAACACTATTTTTAATATTTATTGATTGGAATGTAGAAGAAACATTTTATAATGTTAGATTTTACTTATTAACCATTATCTTTGATAGTATTATTTTAATAATATTTATTATTATTAAACATCTTAAAATTAAAGAATATTCGGCTTATTTTACAACACGAGAGTGTATTTTTGTAATATTTTCCCTATCCAATTATTTTTTCCTATTTGGAATCAATATTATATGGACTTTAATAAAAAAACATGAAAAAAATCATGATAAATATATATTGAGAAGATCAAAAGATATAAGTACTACTGAAAAATCAACAATAAGTAGTACACCATATTATGAAAGGGGAACACTTGTAAATAAATTAATGAATTATCATTTAAGAACAACACCAGGTTCTTCCACAGAATCCATTAATTATTCTAATCCTGAAATAGGAAATTATAGATCAGCTCTATCTAGTTAAAATTATGATATCACAAATGTCAAAAAGTAATTTATGTTATGTAATATTATAATTTAAAGTAATAATGGATAAATAAAATGAATAAATAAATAAATAAATAAATAAATAAATAAATAAATAAATAAATTAATAAATAAATAAATAAATAAATAAATAAATAAATAAATAAATAAATAAATAAATAAATAAATAAATAAATAAATAAATAAATAAATAAATAAATAAATTTTATATATAATAAATTGATTAATCATTAAAAGGTACTATTAACAAAAATAAAAATATTAAAAAACAATACTAAAGAAAATGAAAAAAAAAGAAACTTATTAAAACATAATATATAATAATAATAATAATGAAATAATATATAAAAAAATGAAAAATGATGTGGATATATAAAAAAAAACATTGAAATATACATTACATTACATATAGATATATATAGAAAAAAGAGGGATGAAAAAGTAAAAAAAAAAAAAAAAAAAAAAAATAAGCAATTTGTTTAGAATATTCATATATATTTATAATATATGTAAAAAAAAGAATACATAATAAACATTTTTTTTTAGATCAATTTCTTCTTTCTGTTTTTTATTTCTGTTTTTTATTTTATTTTTTATTTTTTATTTTTTGTTCATTATAATACTATTGTTTTAACTGTGCAGTAAATAGTTTAAATTTTTAATAATTTTTAATCTTAAGGTTATTATTACTTTTTTTAGATTTTTTTATTTTTGTTTTATGACTAATATTTAACAAATATGAAATGAAAAAAGAGTTATACAATAAAGAAATAATAACTTCACCACTTTTATATATTATTAATAATTAATAATTAATAATTAGTAATAATAGTGAAAAAAAAAAAAAGAAAAAAAGAACAAAAGAAAATTTGACAGTAAAGCTATTTAATTACTAATTACTAATTATTAGTAATTATTATAATACAATTGATAATAATAGTAAAAAATTATAATAACAAATAAAAAAAAAATACAATAACAATATTATTATTAATATTATTGTTCTACCATCCTGTTAACCAATTTGCTATAATTTTTTAATTATATTAAATAAAAAATATTATTATTATTGATTAATGATTTATATATACATCTAATTTTATTATTAATTATTAATATATATGTAAATAATTATAAAAGCATAATTAATAATTATTAATAATTAATAATTATGTCAATTTTTTTTTTTTTTACAGAAGTAAAGCCATTAATTATATTGAATAAGATGATGCATTCCATTCTGTATACATCTCTACATGATTATACATCTTTACATAATCATAAATCTCTACATATATTAAAAAAAAAATCAACAATATTATTAAAAAAATAAAATAAAATAAAAAACAACATCAAAAATCAACAATATTATTAAAGTAAAAAGAAAAAGAAAATAAATGTGTTTTTATTTTTTTATATTATTTATTATATAAAAAATAATTAAATAAATAAAATAAATAATAGATAGTTTAATATTATTATTTAATTTTTTTTTTGCTATAAATAGTAAAAAAAAAAATAATAAAGAAAGTGCTATAAAAAATTATTTAAATAATAAAAGAAAAAGGAAAAAACGGTTAAAAAATTATTTATACTTAATAAAGAAAAATAATGTTAAAAACAATATAGAAATTAAAAACACATTACATTTACATTTAATACTTTATATTAATAATAATACTAATAATAATAATAATAATTGATAATAATCATTGATAATTGATAATAATTATTGATGAGACTAATAATAATGATAAATATTATTAGTATTTTTACAGTTAATACATATTATATACAAATACTATAAAAACATTTTACAATATTAAAGACTACTTATTATTAAATAAAATGTTGTTATTAGCATTAGCATTATGTTTATTAATTTTTTTCTATATTGTTTTATTGTTTATTTATTTTACAATAGTAAAAAAAAAAAAAAAGAATAAATATAGAAATTTCAATATTCTTATCATACATTATCATATTTAAAAACTATAATAGTAAAATAAAATTTTTAATAAATAAAAAAATTAACAAAAGAAATTTTTTATATAAATGAAATGAGGCGTTTTATCCATATTTAGTATTGTTGATTAGTATTGTTTATTTATTTTATTTTTTATTTTTATTTTTATTTTGTTTTATTATTATTATAATAATAATAATAATAATAATAGTTAATAATAATAACAAGTAATTTTTTGAACATTCATGACATTCTATGTTGTATATATATATTATATACAACATACTATATAATATATATATATTAATTATTAAAAAAAAAATGATGATAAAAAAAAAAAAAACGTTTTTTTTATTTAGTTAGTTTAAATGATTATTTCTTATATGGATAATTTTAATTTTTAATTTTAATCATGTATATGTATTCTTAATATTATCTTTTTTTTTTCATCTTTATTTATTATAATAGTAATTTTATTAATAATAGAGTTTTATCTATGTTAGAGTATTATAGTGTTAATAATAAAAGACATTTTATAAAGAATATATATTACGTTATATGATGTTTATGTTTAAAAAATAAACCAAAATTAAATAAAATAATGTAATAAATAAATAAATAAATAAATAAATAAATAAATAAATAAATAAATAAATAAATAAATAAATAAATAAATAAATAAATAAATAAATAAATAAATAAATAAATAAATAAATAAATAAATAAATATATATATATATAAATAAATAAAATAATCATTAATATTAATTATATTTTATTATTTTGTTATTATGACTAATTTAAGCTTTTTTTTTTATATACAAATATTTTGTTTTATACGTTTTATATTATTATTATTATTATTATTATTATTATTATTATTATTATTATTATAATCAATAAAAATATAAAAAATATTTATTGAAATAACGTAATTATTAGTTTAGTTTTAGTTTTATTTTAGTGTTTTTAAGTAATTATTAGTTATCTTATCATTAATTATTAATTACAAATTCCAAGTAATTTTTAATCTAAAATTACCTCATATATTTAATTATTATTATGACATTTTTAATTATGATTATTAATTAGACATTATTATATTTATATTTATTATATATTTATATTTATAATATTATAATATTAATATTAGGTTATATAATATTCATATTTATATTTTAAATAATACTAATAATAATATTAAATATAATATTAATAAAATAAAATAAGAATATTAAAAATATTGAACACAAATAAATTGATAAAAGCTATCATCATCTTAATATATGTATGAATACATTTTATAGAATACAAAACCTACAATAAAAAAAAAAAAGAAAAAGAAAGAAAAAGTAGTCATTATTAAATTAAAAATAAATTAAAATTAAAAAAGGATTTCCCTTTTAAATTCATAATATTAATGATTATTCTATATTGTAATAATAAATAGAAATAATCTATTTTAAAAGGTTTTTTTTTAATTATTATTTTTTTTTTAAATATAATTTTGTATTTCTTTTTTTTTTAATTTAAAATTGTATTAAAAAAATAGATGAAAAATAAATTAATATGATTAAAAAGAACATCAAAATTAAAGTTTAATATTAATAATGAATACATTATCCAATAAAATTAGAGAATTTTTTAAGTTTTTAATTGAAAGCATATATTATCAATAAACTATTATTATATTATAGTGAAAAGCATGTACATCTAGAAAAAAAAAGCGATAAAAATATCATAAAGTTTATTTAATAATAAAGTAAAAATAAAAACCATGAAAAAGAATTATTATTTAATATTATATTTTTATTAAAAATATTTTATGTTTCTAATGGTTTCTAATTAATAATGTCAAAAACTTTAAAAAAATTTAAAAATTTTTAATTTTTTTTAATTTTTAATTTTTTAATTTTTAATTTTTTAAAATTTAAAAATTTAAAAACTATGAGTAATATTTTTTATTATTTATTTATTTATTTATTTTTTTTTTTAATTATTTAAATAATAAAATGAAAATAAAATGAAAATAAAAAAAATAAAGTAATGAGTTTTGGTTATATTAAAGCGCTTAAATAAAAAATTAAGGTTTATAAAAAGCTATATTATATAAAAGTTAATAGTAAACAATTCCTAAAAAAAAAAAAAATTAATTAAACCCACCATAAATAATTAATAATTCTTATTAATAATTATAATTTTAAGTAAACAATTCCTAAAAAAAAAAAAAAAGTAAATTGAATTGAATTGAATACATTATTTTTAATCATTATTACTAATAATTATTGTGTGTTAATTTTATTGTTATCTTGGATTTTTTTTTTTTTTTAAAAAAATTATTATTATATTCTTAGAATTAATTGAATAACATAATAAAATAATATATATAAATATGACTATATTAATAATACATATTTAATAATATTAAAATGTTCATAATAGATATTCTCTTCTTTTTTAAAAAAAAACTATTATTGGGTTTTTTTTTAATTTTTTAAAAAAATCATTACTAATTATATATTTACTCATTAGTAATGATTTATTGCGTTGCATTATAAAATTATTTATTATAGATTTTTTTTTTTCTTTAATATTAAAAAAAAAAAAATAATAATTAATGATGATTCATTCATACTAATGACTAATGATTTATTAATTATTAATTCTAATTAAAAATGTTATAGCCTATTTCTTATATAGAGTTTTATATATAATAAGAATATATATATTGATTGAGTATTTTAGAGTGAATATTAATTATATTATATATATTATGAATATTGTAAATATTAAAAAAAAATATTATATTGTCTATTTGTATATTATAAATATATAAATGTATTACAAACAAACAAAAGAATAGAAAAGAAGATATATTTTATATAATATTATATTATATTATACGGTGTATATACAAAATGATTTGTGATAAAACATGATCAATGATTTCATGAATTCAAACACAAAATAAAAATAAATAGCCCATTCTAAATATGAAAAAATAACTAAAACATAACTAAAACAAAAATAAAAAAAAAAAGAAAGTATTATATTAATATTAATAATAAGAATAATAAGAATATATATATATTATAAATAATAAAACAATCTATAAAATATAATAGAAATAGAAATCTATAAAATATAAATTGTTAAGTCATACTAATAATGATTATAAATGAATAATATATATATAGTATATAATGTATATATTGTATATAAAGTGTATATAAAGTATATAAAGTATATATATAAATGTTTTAATTTAAAGAACAAATAGTCAAAATATAAAAAAGGTCAGTCATTAATAAATAAAATTTTCTACGGTATATTTATATTTAAGAATAATAAAAAATTGAAAATAAACCGTTAAAGAATCATTATTATATATTAATTAAACTTTTATTTTTGTATATATTTTGATATCTTTTTTTTTTTTTATATTATTTTTTATAGAAGAAATTATAACACTATAATATATATAAAATTATAAAAAAAAAAGATTGGTTCAAAAATTGTTTTTTATTTAAAACGTGACTAAAAATGAACCACATTTTCCCCATTTATTTATTTTTTATTTATTTGTTTTTATTTAAACTTTTATATATTCTTTAATATAAAATTATAGTTTTTTAATATTTTATATTAAAAATTTATATATATTTATATATATAAAAAAAGACATTATTAATGTTTATAATATAATGATATATTAATAAACTTATTCTTTTTAAATATATACAAATTTTAATATATCTTTTATTAAATATTTTTTATATAATATTGTTATCTATTATATTAAATAATAATTTTAATTATATATCATTCTTTGTATATATCTATTTTTAATATAAAATGTTAATATAGAGATATTAAAAAGTTTTAATATTATAATAATAATATTATGTTAAAAGTACAATTACATTAATTTTATTTTGTACCAAAAATGTAATTTATTTATATACTATTCTAATATTTTTAATTTAAAAAATTATATCAACATTTAATGTATTGTAATTGTTATATGTAAAAACAAAATAAATAAATTATGTAAAAAAAAATGTATTTTTTTACATTATTTATTTACAAACACATGCTTTTTTATTGTCAAATTTGTATTCTCAAAAAAAAAAAAAAAAAAAAATGTATTCATGTTATATAATCCTATATCATAATAATTTTAAATCTATAAATTAACATATAAATATATTTAATAATTTAATAATATTATTATATTTCTATATTTATATGAAAGAACAAACAACAACAAAAAAATATAACAATGTATATATGTATAAAAAGATTGTTTATTACATATAAAAGTTATTGGTTTTCTATTTTTTCCATATATGTATTATTAAGCCATGGGAATTCTATAACAAAGTATTTGTAACCATTTATTTATTTATGCTATTCTATTCTGTTTTTATTTTCTATAAAAAAATATTATTTCTATTTTAATAATAATAATATATAATAATTTATTATCCCATTAAAATCACATTAATAATTATTATATCTAGTTAATAATAGCATAATATTATAAATATAAAACTAACAAAGTAAAATAAAATAGAATAAAATAAAAATATAATTATTTTTGTTATCAATTATATATTATATTTAAGATATATCTTATACATTTATTTTTTTTTTTTTTTTATTTTATTTTTTATTTTATTACAATGAATACAATTAAAATATTTAATAATAAAAATTATTATGTAATTTATTTAATAATATGTAATTATTTCATCTTTTTTCTATTGGTATAATTTTAAAAAAAAATCAATATTGTACTATGAAATTTCTATTATTTTTTTCCTATTATGTGTGTAAAGTAATACAATAAAGATTAAAATAGATTAGTAGAAAATGCAAATAAATAAATAAATAAATAAATAAATAAATAAATAAATAAATAAATAAATAATAAATAATAAATAATAAATAAATAAATAAATAAATAAATAAATAAATAAATAAATAAATAAATAAATAAATAAATAAATAAATAAATAAATAAATAAATAAATAAATAAATAAATAAATAAATAAATAAATAAATAAATAAATAATAAAAAAAATGTTACATAAAATAAAATAAAAAAAAATTACAAAATATTATAATTTTTGTTAAGGTTACATATATTTATTATATATTTATTATATAATATTAAATAAAAAAATTTTCCCTATTGATATTCTTTTCCCTACCTTCTTTTTTTTTTTTTTTTTAAAAAACTTTTTTTTTCCTAATTTTTAAAAAAATAAAACCAATAAGAATTATAATTTCTATAATTTCTGTAAAAATTTTTTTCCCTTTTTCCCAATCTTTTTTTTAAAAAACTTTTTTTCTATTTTTTTTTAGAAAAATAGATCTTTTTATTGTTATAATAAAAGGTTTTTTTTTTTTTTGCTTATGTAAAGAATTTTTTTTTTTAAAAAATAAAACCAATAAGAATTATGATTTCTGTAAAATTTTTTTTACCTTTTTTTTTTTTTTTTTTTTTTTTTTTTTGCTTTTTGTAAAGATTTTTTTTTTAAAAAAATAAAACCAATAAGAATTATAATTTCTGTATAAAAAAAAACCCAAGAAATATTAACCAAAAGATAAAACAGAAATGTTAAACAAAAGAGAAAGTTTTTTTTTTTTTAAAAAAAATAATTGTAATATATATAAATATATTTATTAAATATATTGATTTTTTATTGTTTCTAGATAAAAGATAAAAAAAAATGTACTTTTTTTTTTATTTTTTCGATGTTTTATATGTTCGTTTATGTCATATTATATAATAATTAATTATATTTAAGAATTCTATAAAAAAATTTTTTTTTCTTTTTCTTTTTTTTTTTTTTTTTTCAATTTTTATTATAAGTTGTTATTTACAAAAAAAAAAAATTTTTTTTATTAAACAAAAACGTGGTTGAATAAACAATTTTGTTTTATTTAAATGTCAATATATTGTAATGTAATTGAATTTTTTGAAAATATTAAAAAATTTTTTATTTTATTTAATTTTATTTTTTTCATAATATATAATATATAATTAAAAAAAAAAATTTTTTTTTTTAATTATTAATAATTTAATTTAAAAAAGTAAAGTTGGTTAACCAGTAAAATTGCAATAAAATTTAATGTATGACAAGGAAAAAAGATTTACTAAAAAGGAATAATAGAATATTAAATTTTTTTTTTTAGAATAAAAATTGAAAAAAGAAAAAAAAGAAAAAGAATATTAGTTAACAAAAAAAAAAGAATTGTACAAAAACAAAAAATTACTCAATATTTCAATAATATAAAAACTAATATATTATGAAAAGACATTATGATTAATTATGATTAATAAAATGTAATAATAATATAAAATAGTGTAATCTATATTATATATAAAAAATTATATATAATAAATATTATAAACTAATATAATATAATATATATAACTAAAATAATAGAAAATAAAATGTATATACATAAAATTAATTTATTAATAAATTAATTATATAGTTCAGATTATTGTTAAGTTGGTTAAAATGAATAAATAATAATAATGACAATAATGAATAATTAATAATAATTAATAATATTAATAATAATACTTAGTAATCATTAATAGTAATTAATAATCATTAGTAATGTATTAATAATGCATTAATAATGTATTAATAATAGTAATCCTTTAATATATAAAAAATTAGTTTATTTTTAAATTAATAAATAGTATGTATATTAACATGGAAATTTTATATATTTATTTTATTATTTTAATAATAATTAATTAACCATGATTTTAATATTCTATTTAATCTATTCATAATACTTTTTAATTATGAATAAGTGATTTTAATTATAATTAAATTCTTTATTAAAGAAAAATAATTATTAAAGGATCGTAAATGTTCACGAATAGGAAAATAAAACAAATGAAAAATTAAAGAAAATCAAAAAAAAAAAAAAAAAATAAAAGTTAATAAAAAATAATTAAAATCATTTTTCTTTTTTTTTTTTTAAACTAAAATGTTTTGTCCATGTTTTTTTTAATATTGTTTTTAATAATACATATTGAAAATCTTTTTTTTTTTTTTTTTGTTAAATATATTAAAAAAAAAAGTTTAAAAAAAAAAAAGGGTTCAATTCAATTAAATTAATAAAAAAAATGTATAAATCAATTTTTTTTTTATTAAAGCTCCATGATAAAATAAAAAAAAAAAGAGTGTAACATTATTTAAAAATTTTTTTATTATACAAAATAAAATATAAAAATAAAAAAGGGTTCAATTAAATTTGAAAAAATGTATAAATCATTTTTACTAATATTCCATAATATATTAAATAAATAATTTTTTTTTTTTACATATTTTATAATACATTAATGTAAATGTAATTATAAAAAAAATATAATTAAAATGATTAATTTTTTTATTGGTCAAACCAATATTACACAGAGGGTGTACAAAAAATCTTTTTTTATTTTATTTTTTTTTTTAAAAAAAAAAAACAGCTCTAGATTTTAAGTTTACAAAAAAAGTTTTAAAAAAATCCCTATCTTTTTTTTTTTTTTTTTTTTTTAAAATATATAAAAATAAGGTAAAGTGTATTTGAATAAATATATTTATATTAATTTTATTATATTCTTTTAAGTTTTAAAGATTAAATATAACTTGGCAAAGTGGAAATATTATATAATAAATTTATTTTATTTTTCTTTTTTGTACATGTTATGTATTTAAAAACAACCCTTTTTATAACGTGGTTATTTTTTTTATTATTTGCTTATATTTTAAACTAAAACCCTTTTTATAACGTGGTTATTTTTTTTATTATTTGCTTATATTTTAAACTAAAACCCTTTTTATAACGTGGTTATTTTTATTTTTAAATAAAACCCTTTTATTTATTTATTTATTTATTTATTTAATTTTTATAGATATATACCATCCTCTTTAAACCAATTACTTTTATTATATTATTTTATTTTTTATTTTTTATATTATTTAATCCTTTTATTTACATACATATATAAATTATTTAAATGTTAAGCATTTTTTTGTATTTGAACGGTCTATTGAATGAATACTAATAATATTTTTTTTTGTGTATACTATATAAAAACAAATAGAATTATAATAAATAATAAAATTTTTAAGTTAAAAGAGTACAAACAATGCTTAGAAAAATTTTTAAATATTCATAGACCGTTTTCTAATAAGAATTTCTATGATTATGAATTTTATTTTTTTTTTTTTCTTTTCTTTTCTTTTTATTTTTCTGTTTATTTTTTTTTTATTTATTTAAATATATATATAAAAAAAAATTAGAAATATATTTTATAATCATAAAAAATAAAATAATAAAAAAAAAAAAACTTTAATTTTTTTTTTATTTTAGGTTATGGATGTTTATTATTATTGTGCTTTATTCTTTTTTTTTTTTTTTTTTTTTTTATTAATAAAAAATGTTACATACCAAACCTTTTTTATTAATAAAAGTTTAAATCTATTTATAAGATTATTCTTTTTTTTTATATATATATAAAAGTTATAATTAATATGTTTTTTCATGTATTGTCCAATCATCTAAAAAATTTTTATGATAACATGTGATATTCCATAGCACTTTATGTTTTTTTTTTTTTTTTTTAGGTTATGGATGTTCTATGATAATAATCTATATTTCTATTTTATACTACTATTATCTAGAATTTTATATTATGCATTATGCTTTATTGTTTGTATAGAAAAAAAACAAAGGAAACAATGAAAAAAAAAAAAAAAAGAACATAAAAAAAAAAGTCAAAACAAAATAAATCATATTATAATAAGAAAATAACTAAATAAATATATAATTTGTTTCGTAAACATTTTATTGAAATAAGATTATAGAATTTAGGAGACAACTAATAAAAAAAAAAAAAAAAAAAAGAAAAAAAAGTTCTATTGTATAATAAAAGAATATCTATACATATTTTTTTTTTTTTAGAATGAATTTTTTATATTTTATTTAAATATAAAATATAAATATAAATATAAATATAAATATGTATATAAAATGTTTTATAAACATTTTTATTATTTAATAAATTATTTATTATTAATATGATTATTATAGAAGTGGTGATAAAGTGGATGAGCTTTTTTTTTTTTTTTTTTTTTTTTTTTATGATAATAGAATATAGTTTTTATTATTAAAAAAGGTTTGGTAACATTTTTTTTTTTAAAAAAAAAAAAAAAAACTTTAAATTTTTTTCATGTCTACTATTTAATATTAATATTATATTTGTCTTTTTTTTTTTTTTTTTTTTTAATTTATAAAAAAAAACCTATAATATTTTATAGTAGTTTTTCTTGTCCAGTCAATTTAAAATTTTTATGATAACATGTGACTTTCCATAGTATTTGTTTTTGTTTTTATTTTTATTTTTATTTTCTCTATGCTTTATTTTATGATAAATTTTATTGTGTTTCAATAATTTAGAAGCATGTAATATATTTTGTTTTTTTTTTACTTTATTATTTTTTTTTTTTTAGTTAAATATCCATAATGTTAAAAAAAAAAAAGACAAAATAAGCATAATTAATAATAATAAATAATTTGTTTCAGTACATTTTTGAATTATTAATAATAATAATAATATATGTAAAAACAAATAATAAAAATTAATAATAATTTGATAAAAAAAGACAATATTATTTTATTTTAATTATTTTTATGGTTTATATTATTAAAGTATTTATTTTTTATCTTCATTTTTTTTTTAAATAAATAAACTTTTTTTGTTATTTTTATTATAATACAATAAAATGTATTATAATAAGAATAACAAAAAAAGTTTAAAATACAATAAAATGTTGACTTTTTTTTTATTGTAATTATTTTCAATTTAAGTTCTATTGTTCCTCCATATAATGTTTGTATAAAAATATTTTCTTGTTGGTAAACTTTTATTTTAATGTGATTATTTATCCATAATAGATAATAAAAAAATAGATAATAGATAATAAATAATAAATAATACATAAATATTAAAAATCTATAATAGAGAAATTGAAAAAGTGGTTAATAATAGTAATAAATAAATATAGCAAATATTGATATATTCATATCAAATATTTATTATATTTATTCATTATATCATTATTATAAAAGTAATTTTTATTTTATTTTATTTTTTTTTTAGTATTTTTAATACAGTTATTAAAAGTTATTATTTAATTTTTTTTTTTTTTTTTTTTTTTTTTTTTTTTTTTTATGGCACACAATTTGTGTTATTATTTAAAATTCTATTGTTATATCAACTTTTGTGAGTACAACACATTTCAAAGAACCTTAATCTATAAATTTTTATTACTAAAAAATTAATATTATTATTATATATATTATTTATATATTTTAACAATATATTAGTTATTATTGTTCCATTAAAAAAAAACTCTAAAATAACACACAAAAATTGGTTTTATATATTGTTTATCCTATTTATAATATATTAAAGTATATTAATTATATATTTAATATATATTTCATGACAAAATTTTTATTTTATTTAATAGTATTAAACCATATATTATTTCAACTATAATAAAAAATACAAAATTTAAAGTTTATCTTTGAATGTTTTTAATATAAAATATTAAGTTTATATTTTAATTTTTTTTTTTAATTACAAAATAATTTTAAAAAACGACAACAATAATAAATAAATAACAAAAAAAATAATAACAAATAAATAATAATAATAATAATAATAATTATAATAAAATAATTATGCAATTCAATAATATTAAACCATAAATTATATATTTAAATAATAATAAAGAATAATATTAAATAATAAAAAAAAAACTTAAAACTTTTTTTTTCCTAAAAAGTTTTATATTTGTAGAAGAAAAAAAATTAATTAAAAGATAATTAATTATTTTTTATTAATTATTTTTTTAATATAATTTAAAAAAGTTTATTAAAAAAAATGTTTAAAAAAAAAAAAAAAAAAAGAAAAATTAAATATATAAAATGAATAATAATAGAAGAAAAAAAAATAATAAATAAATAAATAAATAAATAAAAAAATAAAAAGTATTATTTCTTTTTTTAATAACTTTATCTTAAAGATTTATGATTTATTAAAATAAAATCTATATTAAATTATTAATTTATTAATTAATTCTTTTAATTATATGTATGTATATATATTTTTGTGTAGTAAAACACTAATAACATTATACTTTAAACAGAAAAAAGATTAAATAAATAAATAAATAAATAAATAAATAAATAAATAAAAATAATTATTTAATACAGAAACTATTTTTAATTAAAAGTAAAATCAACAATAAAACAAATTAACAATTTATATACAATCAAAATCAATAAATTTTAATATAAAAAAAATAATCAATAATCAAAGTTATTTTAAATCAAACTATTATATTTTATTTATTTATTTATTTTATTTATTTAATTTTTTAATTTTCTGTTATTTTATAAAAGAAAATTTAATTAGATTTTAAACCTAAATTACTTTAAATTTTAGTTAAAAGAATTATTGATAATAACTAAAAAAAAGGATTAATTAAATCTATTTGATTTGTTATTACTAATAAATTATTTTTATTTATTAATTTTAAAAAAAATAAAAAAAATAAATAAATAAAATAAATATAATAAAAAAAGTTAATCAATAAAAAAAAAAAACTCAAATTATGTATAGCCATATGGTATGCATCAAACATTAATTCTTTAAAAAGTAAATAAAAAAAAATTAAATTTATATTTCCATTATTTATTATTTATTATAATATTATAATGATGAATAATAATGTAATAATATAACACAAATTTACTATAATATTTATTTTAAAACAAGTAAAGTAAATTTTACCTATGATATAATTATAAAATAATTATTTAATATTGTTAAATATTTTTAAGGATATATAATAATAATAATAGTAATAATAATAGTAATAATTATAAATATATAATATTAAAAGAAGAATAGCGACATAATAGTAATATTGGTATATAGTTTTTTCTTTTTTTTATTCTTGTGGATATAGATATAGTATAGTTTAATTTATTAAAAATCTCATTTTTTTGCTTTATTTTTTTTTTTTTACCATCTTTTTATTAAGAGGATAAAGAGAACAGTTTTAGGAATAAATGAATATCCACTTTTTTATATTGTTTATTGTATTATATATTGTATTATATTATATTATATTAAATATTAATAAATATATAATATAATATAATATGGTATAATATAATATTTAATATAATAAAAATTAAAAAATTTTTTTTTTTAATTTTCAATTGGGAATTTTTTTTATCTTTTTGGTTATTTTTTTGTGTTAAAGATATTAAAAAATTTTTTTAAAAGATTTTGATAAAAATAAATAATTTTTAAACTTTAATTATTATTAAAAATCAATAAAAATGAAATAATATTGATTAAATTAATAATAATTATAATAATTAAATAATAATTATAATAATAATAATAATAATAATAAAAAATAATAATAATAATAATAAATAATAATAATAATAATAATAAATAATAATAATAAATCATAGTTAACTAATTATGATTAATAATAATCCATATTAATTAACTAATTATTTTTAGTAATAAATTATTATTATCAATAATAATCAAACAATAAATATATAGTTAATAACAAATAAATAACAATAGAAAAGATAATTAATAAATATAAAACTTTTTTTTTTCTATTTTATGAATCATTATTATTTTTATCAAATTTTATAACACGGATAATAATAATTATTATATTATTAATTATTATTATATTAAATTTTTTTTAATTTTTTTTATATTATTTATATTTTTAATTAATGTTTTAAATTTATATTAATATAATATATTAATATAATATGTAATAATAAAAAGAAAAAAAAAATTTATATTTATATTAAACTTTAGTTTTAGATTTTTGACATTTTTTACATTCAGATTAAATTAAAAAAAATTATTTTAATAATAATATTATATAATTATATAATAAAAGAATTTTTTTTTTTTCATTTCATTTTGTTTTATTTAAATTAAAATATATTGTTCTGTTTAAAAATATTATTGTTTTTAAAGGTTTTTTTTTAATTCTTTTTTCTTTTTCATACTTATGTAGCCCTTATTTTCATTTTGTATATTAATTAAATAGTGATTAAATAATAATTCCTTATTTAAGTAATTATGTCAAATCTACGTTTTATAATGTTTTTTTTTTTTTTTTTCAATAATAAAATTAAAAAGAAAAAAAAAAATTTATATATATTTTGACCATTTATTTGTTATATCATTATTATTCATGTATTAAAAAATTAATCTTTTATTATTGTTTATTTATTGATTAAATGATTTATAATAAATAATAAATAATAAATAATAATTCATAAAATATTTAACTATATATATTTTAAATATTAAATATTAAATATAAAATATAAAATATTAAATATTAAATATAAAATATTAATAATCTACTAAAAATTATTTATTTTATTATTTATTTTATTATTTATTTAATATTTATTTTTTTTTTTTTTTTGATGTTTTTTTTTTATATGCTTTATATAAAATTTTATTATAAAATTTGTTTTTTTTTTTTTTATATTAATATTAATATTAATATTATTATATATAATAAGAATATATATTTTAATTATAATATTTTATATTTAGAATATAATTTTATATATATTTTAATATATAGGTTATTTTTTGTTTTTATTTTTAATTGAAATCTTTTAATATAATATATTATAATATATATATATATACATATATTATTAATAAATAGTTTAAATGTATTTTTATATATTATAATTAATAAATAAATAAATTAAAAGTATATATTATATAATATAATAAAATATATAATATAATAATAAATAAATTTATTATATTTTAATAGTTTAAAAAAAAAAAAAAATTTTTTTTTTGTAAAGTATTAATGAATTTCCTATGAAAAAAAAAAATTTGAAAAAAAAAATTTTTTTTTTTTTGATGTGGTATTATATTATTAAAATATAATAAAAAATCTTTTTTAAATGTATTATAACTAACTAATTAAATAAATGTATAAATAAATATTATTACAATAAATAATTGATTTTTGATTATTTTAAATTAAATTAAGTGAATGAATAAATTAAATAAAATTAAATAAAATAAACTAAACTAAACTAAAACTAAAAATATAAAAAATTTTATTCTAAATTATTATTATTTTCCTTTAAGATAACTTGATATAATAAGTACCAAAAAGGACATAATATAATTAAATATATAATATTAACTAATGTAAATATTAATAAATATTTTCCCTTTTTCTTTGGATAGACATTGGAGGCCAATTTATAGGATATAAGACTTGCCATAGAAGCTATTAAAGTACCAAGTCCTCCAATATTCACTCCTTGTAAAAGATTTTTATAATTATTGGCAAATTCTGATAAAAGTAATGTTGCTGGTACATTACTTATAAATTGACTTGTAATTAATCCTATCCAAAATTCTTTACCATTAATTAAATCTTCTAATATATCTTTGACTTTTTCTATACGTCCCATATTACCAGTGAAAATAAAGAATCCAATAAACGTTAATAATAATATATAATCGACTTTTAATATTACATGATAATCTAATATTAAAACGATTCCTAATATAACTCCTGCTGCAATATACCATGGTATTAATCTTAATACAGAACATATGGCCATAATAAATAGGATAAAGTATATGGTGATATGAAATTTATTTTCATGTTTTTTAACGATGGTATAATATTCATCAATGATAATGGCTCTTTTCTTTTTTGGTAAAATAAATATACTTAATATAAGTAAAAAGAAGGTTAAAGATGTTAAAGGTAACATTGTTAAAATAAATTCATGAATAGGCATCCCCGTAATACCATAAAGATATAAATTTTGAGGATTACCAATAGGGGTTAACATACTACCCATATTTGCTGCTACGGTTTGAAATACAACTACTAAGATCATCATATCTTCTCTACCAGAACTTTTCAAGATAATTATAGCAAAAGGTACAAAAGTAATCAAAGCAACATCATTGGTTATTAACATACTACCAAAGAAACACATAAATATTAATACTGAAGCTAATTGCCATCCATATTTTACTCTTTTTAATAAAAATTTTCCGACAATTTCAAATACTGAATTATCTCTTAATCCTCTTATAACGACCATTAATGACCATAATATACCTAAAGATCTCCAATCAATATAAGAAGGATATTTTTCATCTGGGTAGGTAAAAAAGGATGAAATTATTGCCATTAACCATGCTACTATTAAGACTGGATCAATTTTTATCTTTTTTAAACGTTCTAAAAATGTTAATTTTTGTGGTTTGACTTCTAATTTTTATGATTATAATTATGATTATGATTATTAAATAGTTATATAAAGGATATAAAGTAGAAAGTTAAAATATAAAAATTTATAAAATGAATATATATATATATATAAAATAATTATATTTTAATAAAATTTACCTTCATCTTTTTCTTTTATTTTTTCTTTTATCATAGCTTCTTCACTTAAATATATATTATTTTCACTCATTAATTTATCTTTTATAACTATTTCTTCACTTAATGTTAAATCATTTTTATTTATGACATGATTTTCATCTCTAGATATACCATCTTCATCATCACTTAAATGTATTATAACATTCACTGTATTATCATTACTATTATTATCACTCATTTTTTATTTTATTTTATTTTATTTTATTTTAACTCCTTATTAGTAAAGCTTAATAATCTGTTATAACTGTTAAAAAAAAAATTTTTTTTATATGTATATTTTTATATTTTTTAACTCTATATTATGTTTATTTATTTATTATTAATTTATTTTATTTGTTTATTTTGATATTACTATTAATATGCAGTTATTCTTTTTTAATAAAAAGTTAAAATTTATAAAAAAAAAAATAAAAAAAAATATTATAAAAAAAAAAGTATAAAAAAAAATTGGCATTAAAAAATTTAAAATAATTTGATCAAAATCTAAAATATATTATTAATTATCAATTAATTATTAATTATAATTTTATTTATTTATTTATTTAATTATTTATTTATTTAATTATTTATTATTTATTTATTTATTAATATTATATATATATATAAATTTTTTTTTTTATATATATATATTTATAGCGAATAAATTTTCATATAAGGTTATTTTTATATATATAGATTTACTAAAAAAAAAAAATCCTATAAATTCCTTGGATTGTGATAATCTAAAAAAAAAAAAAAAAAATTTTTTTTTTAAATGTAACATAAATAAATATAGATTCAATTGATTATATATAAAATATATTCAAACAATATATTAATATATTATAAAGAGTATATTATTAAATATATATATATACAATATAAATTTTAATATTAATATATAGTTTGAATATTTTTAATAATATATTAAAATACATTACAATACAATTTTTATATATTATAGAATTAATATATAATACAATAATATTATAAAACAATATAAATATATAATATAAAACTTAGGATAATATAATATAATAAACTCTCCAATATAATATTTTTTATATTGTTTTTTTATTTTTTTTAATTTTTTTTTTTTTTGAGATTTAAAAGATTAATCAAAATTTTTGTTATTATTATTATTAATTATTATTCAAATGAGTGTTCCTCTTTTTTTTTTTTTTTTAAATAATTATAATTATTAATTTTGATTTTTATAAGTGTGAAAAAATAAGATAAAGAATAAATAAGAGTTAATATAATAATAATGATATATAAAATATTTAAAAATAAAAAAAATAAAATAATAAAAAAAAATAATAAATATATATTTTTTATTATATAAGTATTTAAATATACATATTGATAATATATTCAAAAATATTTAAATATAAAAAATAAAAAAAATTATAGATTATATATATTATATATAATTTTTTTTATATTTAAAAATATACTGCTGATTATCAAATAATATTAAAGGAATAAATTATTATTATAATAAATCATTAAAAATATTATATATTATTTTATATTATTTTATAAAAAGAATTATAATCATTATCCTAATTACAATTTAATATTATAAGATAAAAATAATAGTAATTATTAGTATATATTATTTATTAATTTATCATTATTAATAATTAATAATAGAAAATAATAATAATAATAATAATAATGATAATAATAATAATAATCATAATAATCATAATAATAATTAATAATGAAATAATTAATAATGAAATAATCACAAATATATAACATATGAAATAATATATTTTTTATAATAAAAATATATAATAGTTATAGAAAATAATAATAATAAATAATAATAATAATAATAATAATAATAATAATAATAATAATAATAATAATAATAAATAAAACAATAATTAATAATATAAAATAATAGAGTATTAATAAATTAAATCTTAATTCTATTTTATGAAATTATTTTTAATAATTTTATATATTTTATACATTAGAAAACAATTATGAATATTTTAATTATTTTTATATAAAATAGTATTATTAAAATCATAATATTTTTAATTATTTAATATTTAATTAATATTCTATTATATATGAAAAAATATATATATTATTTACAATATATATATAAGTTTTCGTTCTATTATTTATTCCTATCCTATAAAATTTATATATAAGATAATAGAAAAAAAATTATAGTAAATAAACTAATATTTTGAAACATTACCAAAAAAAAAAAATATAATTTTATATTGAATGAAAAAGATTTAATAAAAAAAAATTGTAGCCAATTTTATTGAATAATAATATTTTAAAAATAGGATTATAAATAATGGTAAAAAAAAAAAGAAAAAAAAAAAAAAAAACCATAAAATTTTAGTAAATTTTTATTTTTATTTTTATTTAATAACTTTAATTAATAATAAAAAAACAATAAAAATTTTTTTAGAAAATAAATATAAATAAATTTTAGAATTTTAGAATACTCTATTATCTTTATATTAAAAAAAATCTTTTATAAATTTTATATTTAAATTTTTTAATTTTTTAATAATGAAACTATTTTAAAAACAATAATAAATTTTTTTTTTTAATTTTTTTCTTTGCTATTATTCTTTCATAGACATTATTTAATATTAATATTATGATAATGATGAAATGGGATTACTTTTTTTTATTATTATTATTTTTTTCATTTTTAATTGTGCAAAAATTAATAATTAAAAATTAAATATGAGAAAAAAACAAAAAATTAAAATAAAAACAAAAACAAAAACAAAAAGAAACAAAAAACAAACAATAATAAAAAAACTAAAAAAAGTATAAATGATTAAATTTTAATAATTACAACAATCAACAATGTTATTATATTTTTTTTTGAATATGAAAACTTTAAAAATTAAAAGAAAAATAAAAAAATGAAATAGAATTCTTTTTATTAAAAAGATAAAAGATATTATCTTTATATCAATAATGAAAAAAAAAAAAACAAAAATAATGCAAAAATAATATAAAAAAGTGTAAATGATTTAGATTAAATTAGATATTTAAATTAAACTAAACGTTTTATAAATCATTGTTATCATATTATTTTATTAAAATATACATTTAAAAAAGAATTGTTTATATAAGAAAAAAAAGGATTAAATATGGGACTATTTATTATGAAATTGCTATTCTTTTATTCTTTTAATTAATATAATGTTTCTGATATCTTTTTAATTATTTACTTTTGATATTTTTTAATTATTGAAAATAAAATTAATTCATATTCCTAATTCACATATAAGATAATCTACATTAAATATATAATTTGTTGTTATATGCATAATTCTAAATATTCATTTTATTTATTATTATTATATCGATTAAAATTATTTTAATAAGTTTTTTTTTTTTTTTTTTTTTGTTGAATAATTCAATATACTATTAATTATAGAGCCATTTATTGGTATTTTAATCCTCTAAATAATAAAAAATTTTATATTAGTATATAGTATATTATTATTTATTACAAACTATTATTTTTTATTAAAAAATAATTTTTATTCATAGCTTTATTATAAAAATTTCAAAAAAATATATTAATTACATTATAACTTATAATGTATTTAATAATGTAACGTAAATACATTAAATAGAATATGATATATATTATGTTAATATAAAATAAATTAATTATGTAAACAAAAGATGAAACACAATAAAAAAAAAAAAAAATTTTCCATATTTTAATATTTAATTATTTTTTTATTGTTTTTTAATTTTTATTAAGAAATTTTTTTAAACTTTATTTTATATGAAAATTATAAATAACATAAAAAAAATATATAAAAAATTTAGGATAAAATAAATATAATATAAAAAATTAAAATAAAATAATTATAAATTTTAATTACTATTATTTTTTGAGAAATGTGGTGACTTAAATTTATTTTATTGTTAGTTTATAAAATATTAATTTTTAATTTTTAATTTTTATAAAACTCTTTTTATCCAAAAAGAAAAATTTAATATTCAATATTAAAAAAAAATAATTATTAAAATAATAATTAATAATTAATATAAAAATTATAAAATAACCATTGAAAAATATATATAAAATTTAATATTTATTTGCTTCATAATTATTATTGTAATTAAATTAAAAAAAAAATAAATTTATATTTATTAAAAAAAAAAAAAAAAAGCAAATCAATAAAAAAAATATTCCTTAATAATTATTATTTCACTAATAGTTTTAAATTATTTTTATTATAATAAAAAAAATATTCCTTAATAATTAATCATAATTATTATTTAACTAATAGTTTTTAGTTATTTTTATTATAATAAAAATAATATTCCTTAATAATAATTAAATAGTAAAAAAAAAAGAGTAAAATTATTAGTTAAATAATAAAATATTTTCAATTAAAAATATCCCAATAATTAATTATATAATAATTATTAATCAACTTTTTTTTTTTTTTAAAAAAAAAGGAAAATATTTTAATAAAATAATAAAAAACAAAAGGATTAATGTAAAACATAAATAATAAAATTGTAAAATATTTAATTAGTGTGATTAGATTATAAAGTTAATATTAATAAAAAAAATATTCTATTAATAATATTAAATTATTTAATGTTTGAGAATGATATAATAGAAAATAATAATAATAATAGTTATAATAATTAATAATAATAATAATAATAATAATAATAAAATGAATTGATTGATCAATTATTAACTTGTTTTTTATGAATATTTTTTTTCATTACATTATTTTAATTTCTCACATGATTTATAAAGTAATAATTTATTACCGTAACGTACAACAACCATAAAAGTATTAACAAAAAAAAAAACAAAAAAATAAAAACAAAAAAAAAAAAACAACTACAATAATAATAATAATAATAATAATAATAATAATAATAATAATAATAATAAATTGTAATAATGATAATAATAATAATAAAAAGGAATACAAAAACAATTTTAATAGTGATAATAATAATAATAGTGACTATGATAATAATAAGAGGTTATATTATCACTATCATTAATGATATTATTATGATAATGGTGGTACTAAAAAATTATTATTGTTTTAATAATTAAAAAAAAATAGATTTTTCTTTTTTCTTTTTTTTTTTTTTTATAATAATAATTTTAAATTTTTTATTATTTTTATAATATATGTTATACAAAGTCAAAAAATTTATTATTATTATTGTTATAATTATTATTATTATTATAAAAAATTCTAAATAATTAAAAATAAAAGAATGTATTAAATATTTTATTATTAAAAAGAAAATGCAGAAAATATGTACTTCTTTAAAAAAGAAGTTTATATATATAAAAAAAACATGTGTAATTAATTATTGTTACTATTATTTTAAAATAATAATTATAATAATAAATAATATTAGTAGTTGAATATATTTATTTAAATAAAAACATATATACTAATTTATTTTGTATAACCATTACGAAAAAAAAAAAAACTATAATTTTTTTTATATTATAAAATAATTCTTTATCTTTAATATTAAATATATTAATATTAATCTTCTATAATAATTTATACTTATTAATAATTAATAAATTAATAATTATAATTTATTTTTTATTTTTTTTCTTTTTAGGGTTTGTAAAAAAATTTCGATACTGAAAATGAAAATCTTTTCTTTTATTTATATTTTTTAATCTATATTCATTCTATTTTATTATTTATTTTTATTAAAAGATCGACTTACTTTTAATTAAATAAATAATAAAAAAAAAAAATAATTTTTCTAATGTAAAAAATGTAAAAAAAATGTAAATGTAAAAATTTTTGTATTATGGTAAAAATCTTATTTTTAAAAAGAAAAAATAAACAAAAATAGAATACACAAAAAATTGTATTATATTAAAAAATAAATAATAAAATAAAAATCTGGAATTCTTTTTTTAACTTCAAGAATTTTTTTAATTTTTTTATATTTCCTTTGTGTTTTTACAAAGAAAATATTGGATTATATTGGATTGTATTATCACGTGACACATACATGTAATACAAAAAAGAAAGTAAAGAAAAATTGAATAATTTTCTTTTTTATATTTTTTTTAATACATAAATTTAAAATATTATATAAATATTATATAATAAAAAAAATTATAAAAATTTATTGTTTAACAAAAGAAAAAACTTTATTTGATAAGGAAAAATAGTCCAACCTTTTTTTATTCTTTGTGATACTTATATCCGATAATTTAAATTTTATTTTATTGTTGTTTTTTTAAGGGTTTTGTTGGAATGAATTGGTTAAACAAAAATAAACAAATCCAAGAATTAAAAAAATAATTAATAAATAAATAATAATTAGTAAAAAAATAAAATATTTTATTTTATTTTCTATAATTAAATAGAAAAATAAAATTATCCTTTATAAACATTATTTAATGAATTGACTATTTTATTATATATTTAGTACAACAATGTATTTATAAAAATAGTCAAGAAAAGGAAAAAGGAAAAAAGGAAAAAATAAAAGAAAAAAAAAGAAAAAAAAGAATTTGAAAAATATTCTATAAATATCATGATTTTTTAATCCTTGTTACATTACCTTTTTTTATTATATATTATTATAAATAAATAATAAAAAAAAGGTAATTCATAATACAATGTAACAAAGTTTTTAAAAGGGATTTCTTTTTTTTTTTTTTAAACAAATATTGATTGTAAAGTTAAAAAAAAGATCAAAAACTTTATTATTATTTGTTTTTTTATTTTAAGAGGCTTTTTATTTTATTTTATTTTTTTTTTCTATTTCTTGGAAAAGTAAAAAAAAAAAAAAAAGTAAAAAAAAATTTTTAGCAGAAAAAAAAATTTTTTTCCTTTTGTGTATGAAACCTATTTTTTTTTTTTTTTCTTTACAGAAAAATTTTTTACAGAAAAAAAAAAAAAAAAGAAATTTAAAATGAACATCAATTTTACATGGTTTTGTAAAAAAAAAAAAAAAAAAAACCTGTTACAATATTTGTTATAGAAAAAAAAAAACCTTAAATTTTAAACCTTTAAAAAAAAATTTTTTTTTCTTAATATTTAAAATTTTAGGTTTTTTTTTTTGTTGTAAAAAAAAAAAATTTTTTTCATTTCTTAATATGGAATTTTTTTTTTTAAAAAATTTTTTTTTTAAAAAAAGATTCTTTTTTTTTTTTTTTTTTTTTTTTTTAAATTTTATTATTATTTGTTATCTTTTTTCATCATTCTTTATTTATAATTACACAAGCATTATTTTCTTACATGATAAAAAAAAAAATTTTTTTTTTGTTATATACATGCTTATTTTTATTTATTTGTTTTGTTTATAATAATCCATAACAGTATATTTATTTATAATAATTAATAATATTATATAATGCAATATACAATATAATATCAATTATATCAATTACATCAATAGAAATTTTGCATTACAATGCAATATTAAAATAGTAAATAAAATATTCTTTTTTTGTTTTTGTTTTTGTTTAGGATATGCATTTCTTTTTCTTTTTTTTTTCATTCTTTCTTTGTTTTTCTTTTATTATATAATTTGCTTCATACTTTTTTCGAAAAGTACTAGAAAATTATACATATTTTTTTTAATATAATTTGGTAGGATTATTACTTTAAATAGTAAATATTTGTTAATAATACAAAAATTATAATAATAATTAATTAATAATAAAAAGAAAAAAATTTTTTTTCTATTTTACTATCCTTAAAAAAAAAAAAAAAAAACATTTCAAACTTTTTTTTTTGTATTCAAAAACAAATCAACCATAAAATATCATATAAAAACACACAAGCAAAAAAAAAAAAAAAAAAAAAGCTAACAAATTTTTTACATATTTTTTATCAATAATTTGTATCCCTTCATTATAGATTTTATAATAAAAATATGTTAATGTATTATTTATATATTAAAAAAGAATATATAAAAAAATTTATTTTCCATTAATTTAAAGTTATATTAATTTTTTTTTTTAAAAAAAAGATTGAGTTTATATATATTATATATAAATTTTATATATTAGTATTTTTTTTTTAATATTTTATTCATTTTAATTTATTTTTAATATTAAAAAATCCCTTTTGTATGAAATTTTGTATTTATTGTTTAAATATAATATTTTAAACTCTAATATGTAATGTAATATATGGTTTCATTTATTTTAGTTCATTACAATAATATAAAGTTTATTTATTATATTTTTGAACATTGTTATAATTATTAAAAATAAGGTTTGTCAATACTTTAATTCATTTTAAACCAATAAGATTAAAGAATGTAATATATTTATAATATATTCGTTCTATTTAAAATTTTCATATTGAGTTTAAATTAAGTATTTAAATTCATATGGTTTTTTTTTTTTTTTTTTTAAAAAAAAAAAAAAGTATTTTTCATAAAGGAGTGTACAAAAATAGAAATTTTCTTTAAAGAAATATGTATTATATATATTATAAGTGAATAAAATATATATATTAATATAATCTTTAAAGAATTTAAAATCTATTATACCTAACATTATAATATAATATATAATCAATAAATATATAAACCTTAATTCTTATTAAATTTTTTATCAATTCTTATTTGTTAATTTTCCATTTAGAATATATAAAGTGTATGAATACATTATTTTAATATATAACCAATATATTTGTTTTAAATAAATTTTATATATTATAAATAATAGAAAATTATTATAAATATTGGATATATTGAATAATACATCAAATATAATATATATATTATTCTTTTTAAATATATATAAAATTGTTAAACCAATATATTTAAATTCAATGCTTTAATTGAATTTTAATTATATTTAAATATATTATCATTATAATAATAATTATATTGTATAAGGTTTAATCAAGTTTTCCAATAAGAATTAATTCATTATTCTTTTTATAACCTTTTAAAAATATATAAAACAAAAAAGAAAAAAAATTTATATAAATAGACTTAAATTTTTCTTGATTTTAAGTAATTTCACTTTTTTTTTGAATTAATATTTATATTATTAGTTTTATTATACATATTTTTTCAAAAAAATTTTCTTTTAAATTTTTTTATTATTATATAATTTTTTTATTTACAAATATTTTTTTTTCGTTGTTATGAATTAGTTAATATTCATATCATTTTTTTGTATAAAGTTATTAATATAAAAAAAAATATAAAAAAATAAAAAAAAATTAAAAAAACATAAAAAAACAAAAAAAAAAAAGAACATACATTAAAATTTAAAAGAAAAATATAATTATTTATTAAATTAAATATATTTCAAATATTAATCATACGTTAACAACACATAATAATAAAATCTTTTACTTAAACAAATACACACATATCATATTAATATAAAATACAACATGGAAACTTTATATCAATACAACATTTTTAATAGTTTAGTTCCAACTGAACCAGAAATGGATACTACTAATACCTTAAAAAGCAAAAAGTTAATTAAACAAAAAAGCTTCAAAAAGGTACACTTCGCTGAAAATATTACTTTAGAATATACTTATTCTTCAGATATATACGATAGAACACCATTTGAAGATGATGTTGATGAATATAAAATTAATAAACCAGTTTATCAAAAGCCAATAGTATTCAATGTTCTTGATGACATTGATCTTGAAATCATTTACAATAATAATAATGATGTTCGTCTTACAATATATAATTCAAGTGATTATAGAGACGACGACGAAGACTCTGTAATAGATTTTGATGACTATGATGACTTTGATGACTTTGATGATTATACCTTTTAAAGCTATTTTTCTTTACAACAAAATAAAACAAAATAAAATAACATCAATAAAATAAAGCAAATAAACTATTCAATAATAAAAAAATAAAAAAAAATAAGGCGTGAAACAAAAAATATTAGAGAAATGATATTAATAATTATTATTAATAATATCATTTAAAGTAACCATAAAAACCTGCGGTTTTTTAAAAATGGTTATTAATACTAAATAGATTTTTTAGTATTTTTGTAAATATAAATCAAAATAACTAAAAAAAAACAAAAAAAAAATTAGATATCTAGTCATATCTTAATCATAAATTAAATTAAGCTAATATTTAATAAGTATTTAACATACTTAATAAATATTAAAAAAAAAATACACATAAAGCTGTATTTATTATTTCAATAAAAAATTAAAGATAACAATAAAAATTAACATAAAAAAGACAAAACAATAAAACAAACTAAAAAAAATAAACCAATAAAATAAAATAAAATAAAATAAAAAACAACAAAATAAAATAAACTAATAAAATAAAATAAAAAATAAAATAAAAAACAAAATAAAAAACAAAAACAAAAACAAAAGCAATATACAAAAACAAACTCATAAGCAAGCAAAAAAAACGAAAAAACAAACGAATAAAACAAAAACAAAAAATATTTTATAATTATAAAAGGTATATTAATTATATTAAAAGTTTGATAATAAGATCAAATAGTTTTAATATAATGGTATATTTTTAAAGCAAAATAATTATAAAATATTTTAAAAAATATTTATTAATATTAATTTATTTAAATAATTTAAAAACGATTAAAACAATTAGAAAATTATATAGATTTATGATATAAGTATTTAGATAATAACTTATAATTCTTTAAATTATATAATTTATAAAATATTAGAAAAAGTAATATGAAAAGTCGAAAGGATTATTAAATTTTCATAATAATCCTGTACCTACTTTCTATTACTGTGATTAATTTAGAATAAAAATAATAATAATAATAATTAATAGTGTATAGATTTACTTTATAAAGTAGATATACTATTCATTTAATTAATACTTTTTTATGTTATTTATAACTTAAATAAGAAAAATTAGCTTTAAAATTATTTAAAATTTATACCAACTAAACATTTTATTATTTCAAAATTTTATAACAATTACTACTTTTTAATATTTATTATTTTTTTAGAAAACATTTTTAGAAATAAGTAATATTAGAAAGTTTTTTATTTTTTTTAAATTAATTTTAAACTATACCTCAATTTATTATTTAAAATTTAGAATAGCAATTATTAATATTCATAGTTTTTATATTAACAAAATATTTATTATTAAATGTAACAAACGGGAAAAATCAATAAAAATTTTTTTAAGAGAAACATAATTTTCCAAAGAAAA
>MCFG01000013.1:312500-366229 GCA_002104895.1 Anaeromyces robustus | reverse complement strand
TGAAATATTGAAATTCTAATAGATAATAAACATAAAAAAAAATTAAAAAATATATAAATATAAAAAAAAAAAAAAATAGATATATATATACATATATATAAAAGAATAGAAAGATATAGAAAAGAATAATATAACAAATATACACAATAGACAATTTATAAATAAATAAATGATTAATTAAATAAATAGATAAATAAATATTGAATAATTTTATTAATAATTTATATAATATTTAAATGAATAAATGAATAAATAAATAAATTGTTCCGATATGAGCTGTGTTACAATTTTTATTTATTTATCATATTACAAATTAATATTTTTTTTTTTTTTTATAATGACTAATATATAATAATAAAACAGTTAATAATACGTTTTACTATTTTTATTATTTATAATAAATGTATATAATTTAAAATAGTTTTACATTCATATTGTATATATATATATAAATTTATTAAATATAAATCTGTTTTATTTTTTTTAAAAAAAAAAAAAAAGAAAAAATTACAATGTTTTATAATTAAGATTTTTTTTTTACAGTTTAAATATTATAATTATAATAGATATTTATTAGTTATAAATGATTTTTTCTTTTATTTTTATTTTTTCTTTAAATATTAGTTGCTAATAAAAATAAAGTAAAAAAAATTTATTAATATGAATTAAATAATTAAATTAATTAATATTTTTAAATATGGTTGCTATATTTGATGCTTTTTTTTTTTTTTTTTCGTTTTTTTCTGTTCTTCATCTTATTTATATTTGCTTTTAACTAATAAATGGATTACATTTACATAACATAGCTCTAATGGCAAACGAAAATAATGAGCCACTAGCTAAACCAAATGTTAAAACGAATACCTATATAAAAAAAAAAAAAAAAAAATTAGCATTAGTTTTTTTTATTTAATATATATATATATTTATTATTATTATTATTATTATTATTATTTATTTATTTATTTATCTATTTATTTATTTATTTATTTATTTATTTATCTATTTATTTATTTATCTATTTATTTATTTATCTATTTATTTATTTATTTATTTATTTATTTATTTATTTATTTATTTATTTTTATTATATTATATTATATTATTTTATTTTATTTTATTTTATTTTACTTTATAAATGTCCATTAGAAAAAAATTATATAAAAATATATTTATTTATTAATAATTACCATTATTGAACCTGAAAGTTCTTTCTCATTATCATCTACTAAATCTGGTGTTATCATTAAAAGTAATGATGATATATAACCATTAGATAATGAAAAAACAAATAATATGACAAAGTATAAGAAATCAGATTGAACAAGAATTGGAAGACTACGATCTAATGGATTACCATAAGTATCTTTAAATTGAACATTACATATCATAAATAAGAAAATGAATATAATACGAGAAAAAGATGCTGTATTAATTATTTTCGTATTTCTCACAATAAATTTTGGATGTCCTGGCATTACTTTTCCTGCCCAATCACAAAGTGTAAATATTAAAAATGCTATAGATACAAATAAATTGTTATAATAATTGGAATTCTTTTCTTTATTAATCTTTTTTTTTTTTTTTTTTTTTCATTTTTAAATATATATATATATAATTATATAATAATTATATAATAATAAAAAATATATATTATACGAATATATATATATTAATATTAAATAAATTATTTATTTATTCTTTTAATTATATTTTTTAATCATAAATTATTATTATAATTAATATTTACCGATTCAATTCCTGAAATAATACTTGGGAATAAGGAGAGGGTAACAACAAAAGTACAGAATAAAGCTAAAGCTTGAACTTTTATCTTCATAAAAGTTTTAATTATTTTTTGTTCATTAGTTATAGGAACTTCATTAGTATTAGTATCATTATCATTGTGTTGAATTAATGGTGCTTCTTCATTATTTGAACTTGAAGCACCTTCACCATTATTTTCAATTTCTGTATTATTAATTGAATCATTGATTGCTTTAGAAGCAATTTTTCTTATAACTGTTAAATAACCAATTAAACATGTTATTGTTATTAATACGACCTATTTTTTTTTTAAAAAAAAAAAATTTATCATTAATAATAATTTTTTGAATAAAATATATTTATTATTTTTAATAATATATATAATAATACTTTATATTGATATAAATAATATAAAAGGATAATATATAATAATATATTTATTGATATAATTTTTACTTACAGCAAAGAAATAAAGATACATATTTTTTAAGAATTCTGGTTCAGTATTATTTTCTGTATCTTGAGTGTTAATAACAATTATTATTTGAATAATAACAACAACTGCACCAGCAAGACCTTGACCATTCATAATACCTTGCATATAAATATTTGGAAGTTGTGCAGCTAATCCAAATCCACCGTTTTGAAGAACGGCAGTACTTATAGCACTTATAACAATTAAAGTCATAATAATAATAAAGAAAAGATATGGATTCATATCAGATATTAATGATAATACTGTTGTAGTTAAAAAACATGCTATTAAAAGAATTAATGAACCAAGAATTCTTCTATTAATATCAATCTATTATTATAATTAAAATATATAGAATTTTATTTTTTTTAGAATATCTGTTAAAATATATATTTAAAGTAAAATATATATATATATATAAGTATATACTTTTTGTTGAATTTTCAAAGTAATATATGAAGAAAGTGTATTGGTAAACATAAACTATAGTATTATTAGATATTATATATATAATAATATAATTAATATTTTAATATATATATATATAAGAATGAATTTCTAAAAGAATTATATATTTAATTTTAATAATTATTTAAATACCACTATAGAAATATAATTTTGGAAATTATCTTGAAATATTGTGCCACTAAGTCTATTTTTGAAAAATGGTACAGCTGTAATCCATAAATTCCTTTACACATAAATTAATTAAAATATAAAATTATATAATTATCATTATTATCAATATAATATATATAGAATTTAACTGTCCTACTCAAATAATTCATATAATATTTCTATTTTAAAACTAATTTATCTTCAAAAAAAAAAAAAAAAAAGTAAAAAATAATGAATATATATAAATTATATATAAATAAAATTGAAATATATATACCATGCACATAACATTGTTAAACCAAAAATAATGAATATTATATATCCAAATTTACTTATTTCTACTCTATTAATATTTTCGTCTGAAATTTGAACAACATTTATACTTTGATAATTGGTTGTACCTTCATTAACATCAGATATAATATTTTTATCAGAAATATTAACTACTGAATCATTGGTGTTTTCAATTAATATTTCATTTCCATTTAAAATATTTTCATCTTCATTTGAAATATTTTCATTTTCATTTTCATTTTCATTTTCATTTTCATTTTCATTTTCATTTTCATTTTCATTAGAAATATTTCCATTTAAAATATTTTCATCTTCATTTGAAATATTTTCATTTTCAATTTCATTAGAAATATTTCCATTCTCAGATATTTCGTCACTCATTTTTTTTTTTTTTTTTTTTTTTTTTTTTTTTTTTTTTTTTTTTTTTTTTTTTGATTTATAAATTTAAATGATAACAAAAATTAAAAAATAATTCAATATAATATTATAAATTGAATTAATTTATATGTGTCGTTTTAATTTCTTTTGCTTTTTTTATTATTGTTATTATTGTTATTATTGTTATTATTATTAAAATTACTATTATTAAAATAATATATATATATAATTTTTATAACAAACTAATTATTTTTTTTAATTAATTATTAATGAAAAAAAAAAGAAATTGGGAATATAGAATTATTCCTTTTATTTTATTTTTAATATATAATTTCTTAATATATATAACTGTTTTAAAATATATATATTCTCTTTTACTATTATTATTATTATTATCTTATTCTTGAATATTTTATTTATACAAAAGAAAAAAAAAACATATAGTGAAATATGTTTTTTATAGTATTATTATTATTATATTTCTATATTTCTATACAGTTTATTGTTAATTTATATATATATGTACTTTAACTTTATTTTAAAAAATATAATATATCTTTTTATATAATAATTATTATATTTAATATTTATTCAATATTTTATTTTTTTTTTTTTTATTGTTTTTTTATTTAAAAAAAAAAATAAAAAGAAATATTCGAATCTTTATACATAATATATAAAACAAGGAGTCATTTCTTTTCTTTATTATTATTATTCATTTTTTTTTTCTATTTTATTATTCCATTTTTTATTCTATTTTTTATTTTACTTTTTTATTTTTATTTTTTTTTTCTTTGTTTCAATTATTTTCCCTTTAAATTATAATAATTATTATTACTTAGAATTAAAAATTAAATTTGTTTTAATATTTGCTGGTGTTACATTTCATAAAATATTAAATGTTGATTAATTATTTTAATATTTATGACCATTCCCAATTTTAATCACATTTTTTAAAAATTAATTAAATTTAATTTTTATTAAAAAAAAAACTATTTTTAATTTTTTTCCTGTATTGAAATTAAAACATATGATATCATGTGTCTTTAATAAATTTATGTTTTTTTATAGACTTATCATGTAACAAAATTTATGTTATTTACAACAAAAACTTTTTTTTATAATATAAATAAATATTAAAATTAAATATAAGAAAGCTGAAAAATAATAATTTTTATACAATGATAAAAAAACAAAAATTATATTTTATTTATATTGTTAAGTATTTATTTATTTATAAATATATATAATATATTTTTTTATAAAATTTATATGTAAATTATATTTTTTTTTATAAATAATTAAACTTTTTAATTATTATTTATACATTATTTATATATTTTATATCACAATAATGGATTAAAAAGAACAGAAAAAAAAAAAAAAGAAAGGAAAACATATTTACTAGAACTTTTTTTTTTTAAATTTAAATAATATATAATGCTAAAGAAAAAAAAGGAATATTTAAAATATTTTTAATTTTTATATATATATGTTTTTTTTTCTTTTCTATTGTACATTGCATAAGTTATATAGTTTATTTTATTTTTAATTTATTTTTTTAAAAAAATTTAATCTAATCTATTATTTCCTCAGCATTTTGTTGTATTGGAGCAGTAAGAGCAGCCTTTTGTTCTAAGTAATCAATTCTATTTTTATTGATCTTTGAGTTAACAAGTTGAATAATTGAATAATTAACAGATGATTGTGAAGTCTTAATAAATTCGGAGCTTGATATTAACTATTAAATAAAAAAAATAAAAAAATAAAAAAATAAAACATTATAATATTAGATGGTGAATCATATATATATATATATATATATTATAAATATAATTAATTTATTAATTTATTTTTTAAAAAATGACATACTTGTTTTAGAATATACCATGAACAATCTAATTCTTTTGGAGATTCTTTATCAGTTGGATTAAAGCCTTTTAATCTCATAAGAATTAAAGCAACCATCTATATATAATATTTATTTATATATATAATATATATATATAAATAAATATATTGAATATATATTGTTTTTTAAATTTAATAAATATATCATGATAATAAAAAACTTATTTTTTTTTCTCTTACATTAATAAATTGTTGTTGACATTGAGCAACTGCTTCAAATTTCTTTTGTGAAATAATTGCTATTACATTAGTACTTAAAACATTAAATGTAGTTGCAATGCATTGACCATTATTTTCAATACCTATATTAATATAAAAATGAAAATGAAAATAATAAAAAATTATATAAATTATTAAATATTGATAAATAATTTGTTTAATTGTACTTTTTTAATTTTTTATTTTTCTATTATTTTTTTATTTTTTATTTGATACGTACTATTATTGGTTGAATTATAACTGTAATTGTCTTGATAACATATGTTATATATAATGGCAGTGAAAAAGGATGGAAGTAATGTCCAAATCTTAGAATCATCAATAATCATATTACAAAGATTCTTTAATCCTTCTTTCAAATTGTAATCAACATTCTTTAACATACCATAATTATTGGCCATAATATCAAGATCCTATATATAAAGTTAAAAATTAATTATTTTATATAATTTAAAAAAAAAAAAAAAAAAAAAATTTTTTTTTAATATTTTTCATATTTGTATAATTATAAATAATGAAATAAAAATATATAAAATAAAATATAGTTTACTTGATATTCTGGTAATTCATGAATATTCATTGGATAGTGAGTATGAATGTTTCTAACACTATCATAAGCAAAGAATGAATTATCTTGAGTGACCTAAATATTATATTTATATTTATATTTATTATAATTATTATTATTATTATTATTATTAAAAGAAAGTTAAAAAAAATAAATAAAACAGAATTCAAATTCATCTTTTTATGCATTATTCTAAAATATATATGTATTTTAAATTAATTTTAATAAAATATATTTCAATTTACCTTAGCAAGAGCATTATACATTTGAATTCTAAATTCATAAATAAAACCAAAGGCAATAATCTTATCATAAACATCAGGTGTAACTTTTTATTATTTTTTTTTTAAAAAAGAAAAGTTATTATATAAAATATATTTATTTTGTTCATTATATATTTAATATTTCAATATTAAAATAATAAAGTACATTAAAATAAAAAATTAAATAATAATATTTACATTTAATTTGTTTAATAGCAGCAATCATTTTTGTATCATCATCAGTACATTCACTTAATTTTCTCAAGTTTTCTATATTATCAGCAATAATTCCCTATTTTTTATAAATGTATAATTTAACAATAAATATATATTAATAAAATAAAAAAACAAAATTCATTATATATTATATACTTATAATATCTATAAATAATATAATAATAATAATAATAATAATAATAATAATAATAATAATAATAATAAAAGTAAGCTAACCTTTATAGCAGAAGAAAGCATAATAAGAATCTTAATTAATTTTTCATTTATATAATTAATACCTTCAGATCCAACTAATTCAGCTAATGCAGATAATTCTCTCATAGAAGCATATTCTTCAATTGGGAAAGTTGTATTATTAGAAGATGGACGAAGTGGTGGACGACCCATTAAAGAATTATCACTTAAAGAAATAGCAATTGTACCATTAGTTGCCTTATTAGTAACAAATTCAGAATACCTATATTATATATATATATATATATTGATTTATAGTTTATATTATATTGGATTGGATTATATTATATTATATATTAGATTATATTATATATTAATTATTATTATTAATTTAATATTATACAAGTTAAAAGTTGATACATTTATTAAAATAATATCATAATTTTTTTTAAATAATATTTACCAATAAGCATATGTTACTAAAATTGGTTGACTACCTATGAAAGATTTATCACCATGTTTAAACATATCTAAAGCTTGTTTTTTATTTGGTGATAATATTTTATCATAATTAGCATCAAAGAATTTCTTAGCCCTATAAATATATTCAATTTTAAATAATAAAATAATGATTTTTTTTTATTTTGTTAGAATTATTAATTCTATTTATTATATCTTTTATTATTTATTAATATTTATAGAAATTAAATAAATAATATTATTAAAAAAACATTTTTTTATATAATATTTACTTTTCTGGATCTAATTCTTCTTGTAAAACATTAGTCATTAATTCAGTACAACCAATATTAACCCATCCATCAATAATATTTAAAGAATGAATATAAGTTTTAATATCAGATAATAACTCAGAAGGTCTTTTAATACTTAATAAGGCATAATCTTCAGGTCCTGTAGTTTGATTTGGTAATTGAGTATTGTTGCTTTTAAAACTAGCAGTTCCTAAATAATCTCTAAAGGTTTGAGATAAAGCTTCAGTTAAGAAAGAAGATGGATTAAATGATACATTATGAACAACAGTTTTGAAAATAGATAATGAAAATACTAAATTACGAAGCATCCATCTATTATTAGCAAGTCTATTTATTATAAAATTATAATATTTTTATTTATAAAAAATAAAAAACATATATTCAAAAAAAAAAAAAAAGATAATAAAATAAAAATTAAAATAAAAATAAAGAATGAAATATTAATATATTATATAAATATAAAAAAATATATTTTATTATAATTAAAATTTATTATATAAACTTACTCATCATCAAATGGTTTCATATTTTTCATTAAACTTTCAATACCAGGTTTAAGTTGTTGTTGATTAGAACTATTTCTATCAGAAGGATTCATTTTATTCCTACTATTGTTTCTTTTTTTAGTCTCTTCAAACTTGGCAATAATTCTTTCTGGTAAAGCCTTTTTGTTATTATTATTGTTGTTTATTATTTATTTAATATAATATTTAATAAATACTTTCATATATAAAAATATATATAGAATATAAAATAATATAGAAAAAGAAATTATATATAATATAATTATAATTTAACAATATTTACTTGTTTTTCATATTCAATATATTTTAAAGCAATTTTATGTAAAATTACAGCAGCATATTGACTAATAATAGTATAAACTTCTTCAGAATATTTAATACTTTGAGATGATAAATATTTTAATTCATTTGGCCATAATGGTGAAACATTTTCAAGGAATTCACCTGCAAGAATACCACAAATACCAACATATCTAGCTTGTTCATAATATTTTGTATCTAAACATTCTTGTAAATGATTAAATAAAATTTCTCTATAATAGAATATTTCTTTTAATCCACATAATTGTTCAAAGAATTTGGTATCATTAATAATCATTCTGCATTTAATTTATATAATTGATTATTATATATAAATTAATTTATTTTATTTATTTAATGAAAAATATATAGCAAAATTGATTAATATATTTTTATTTCATTGAATCGTTTATAAATAAATAAATCAATTAATAAATAACAAAAAAAAAACATTTAAATACATTTTATTATAAATTAAAAAAATTAATAATAAAATATTTTAAAATATTTTATTTTATTTTATTTTACATATATATTACCTAAGTCTATAAGAAAGTTTTTTCATAGATTCATTAATCTTATTCATCTCAATATTATCAACAACCATAGCTTTTGGTAAAATAGAACTTAGTTGAATTCTAATCCAATCAATATGAACAGTCTATAATAATAGTAAAATTAATAAAGGGAAAAAAATTACTAAATGATAACAATAATAATAATAATAATAATAATAATAACAATAATAATAATAATAATAATAATAATAAAATTATATATATTTTATTATATATTTACACTAATTTTTCCTTCAGTAATCATATCTTTAAGATTTTCTGTTGTAACTGAACCACAAATACTAAAGATTTCATCAAAAAGTTTAATAGAATTATCAGTTAAATAATTTCCATTCTTTAATGCATCATAACTATTTTTGGTAGATTCACAATTAATTTCATCATGAATAAATTGAACAAAGCATTTTTCCAATACTAATAATTGTTTCAATTTTTAATATTTATTTATAAATAAATTATATTACTATTTCATTTGTATTATATATTATATATAATTTTTTATTAAATCAATTTGTCTAATTACCTTTTTTATCTTGTATAATACCAGTACATAATTCATGAACCAAAGAAATTAATTCAATAATATTAACATCAACAGTCTTTTTTGGTTGTTTAGAATTTTGCTTTTTGTTATCAACACATAATTTATCATAATGAGAAAAGTACCAGAAAATTTCAAATTTGGCTAAACCTAATGTAGCAAGAATAACTTGGAATTTATTTCCAAAATATTCTTGATTTTCAAACACACAAAGAGTTTGTTTTAATTGATGTTTAATATAATCTCTTCTTAATTTATGGAATGGAAGAGCCATACTTGATGCACTATTTATACTGTCACTGTTATATATATATATATTATAATATAGTATATATTATATTTATTTTCATAAATAATAATTAATAATTATTAGATATAATAATACTTTTGTATATAAAAATTATTATTAAATAAAACATATATATCATTTATTACCTGACTGAAGCCTTAAACTTTCCTGCTTTTGAATTGGCTTTAGCAATATTATCTAATTCATCAGCAATAACAAATAACTTTTTTTTTAATTAAAAATAATATATAGAGTGTTAAAAAATATATAATTATTAATATAATTATTCATTTATTTCATTATAATATTAAAAAAAATTCTATATTTATATATAATATGAATATATATAAAAATATATATACTTCATCTCTTGTAATTCGTAAAACAAGTTGATATAATGCTACGTTTTTAAATATATCAATAAATATAGGTTGCTTGATAGCTTCTAATGGACAGAAAATACCAGATACAATAACAAATGATATTTTCTTTTCAATAGATCGAATCATATATAAATACTATTATATACATATTTAAAGTTAAAGAAAGACAATTTATATTATTATCATTAATTTAATAATTGATTTATTGTTGAAAATTTATTGTTCATTCATTATTTAATTTATTTGTTTATTTTTTTGATTTTATTTCATTTATTGTTTTAATAATATAATAATTAAAATAAATAAATAAATAAAATAATTTATATAAAAATTAAGTATTATTTAAATCTCTTGAAAACTTATTATAAATAATAATATAAAAAAAGTAAAAATTTAATAATACCTCATCTGTAGCTTGTGCTGTATTTATACCACTCATTTCTGGAGTTAAACTTAAAGTTGCTGAATTTTGTAATAATTCAGATGAAAAATTGATTTCTTGAAGAATATTATCCTTCATTTCAATAATAGTTAAAATAATTTTTGATGAAATTCTTTCAAGTTTTTCTTGAATAACACTATAGAATTTATAGTAAGTTTTCAAAAATTCTAAATTACTATAGTACAAAAAATGATGAAAGGAGAGATTATGAATATATGAGTTGTTATCATATACGAATATCATTATAAATACATAATAAAAAAAATTATTATTTTTAAATATATTTATATATAAATATTTAATATGTATATTAAAAAAAATAAATCATTAATAATATAACTATAATGTTATTCTTTTTTTAATATAATTAATATAAAAACATAATATATTTAAAAATATAATAGAAAAAAAAAAAAAGAGTAATTTTTTTTTCCTTTCATGTATTTGCATTTCATATATATAGTTTACCTTTTATAAGATTTTTCCTCAATACCATTAAGATTTTGGAAAGCATCAGCATAACAAATAACAATTGGAATCTTTTCTCTACCAATTCTATTAAGTAAAATATGAATATAAATAAAATTAACAAATAATTCCAAATAGTTTTCCATCAATTCATAATTAACATATGTCTATTGATATTTAAATCATTAATTATATTTTATTTTATATATAATATTATATGTAATAATCCATTTCATTTTTTATTTTTATTTTTAATTTTATATATTATTATAACAATAATTTTGTTGTTGTTGTAGCAAAATATAATTTTTTAAAAAAAAAAAAAAAAAAAAAAAAAAAGAAGAAATATATAAATAAGATATATATATATATATAATAGTATACATAATATATATAATTAGTTTTTATTCTTATTATCATCTAAAAAAAGTAAATATATTATTATTATTATTATTATTATTATTTTGTTTTACTTTAAAAGTTGCTAAATTATCATATTGTAATAATAAATCTAATGTTATTTCTTGGAATTCAATAGCTTTTGTTATAACTTCATAAATTGGTTTCAATTCATTCATAATATCTTTTCTAACTACTGAAAATTTATCATAACCAGAAATCTTTTATTTATTATATATATATGAATAATCATATAATTATATTTAGTTATTTATAATATAATTTATATAAAAATAATATTTCAAAATGAGGAAAAAGTTTTTAATTTTAAAGTAATATAATATCAAATAAAATTGTAAATTATTATTATTATTATTATTTTTCTTTTTATATATTATTACTTTAGTTATTTCACCAATAGCTGGAAATTTCTTTAAAATATTTTTAACAAAAGATTTTAATGATGTATCAGAAAATAATAAAAGTTTTGTTGCTGCAAAATCCCGTTCATCATCGGGAGATAACGGTGAATTAACTTCAGCCGTTTCATCTACTCCAACTACTTTTAAAACATTATATAAACCTTCTTTTATATTATCAGTATTCTTATTTAATGTAACAACTAAATCACCAAATTTACATAAATCTGATATAATATCCTTGTTTTCCATTTTTCTTTTTTATTTATGTATACTTTATATATATATGTATGGATGTATTCCTCAATTCTTTCTTTTTCTCCTTTTCTTATTAATAACAAAGATTATTTTTATATTTATTATATAGAATATATTATATAATGTATATAATATGATATTATTTTATAATATCTAAATATATATATATATATTATTATATTATTCGGCTTATTCTGTGATACTTTTTTTTTTTTAATTCTTTAAAATAACATTATTTAAAAATATATAATTGATATGATATATTATATTACAAAATATATATATAGATAATAATTTTCTTGTATTTATATATATATAATAATATAACAATGAACAATTAATATTTCAATATTATTGTTTATTGTTATCTTTTTTTTTTTTTTTTTTAATATTTTATTTTTTTAATTGTTATAAAAACGTTTAAAAATTTTTTAATTTTTTTCCTTTATTTAGAAAAATTTATATTATCAATCTGCTGTAAAATAAAAAAAAGAAAAAATAATAGTAAAAATTATAAATTATATATATTATTTAAAGCAATAAAAAATATATTTAAATAAAATAGATTAAATATTAAAAAATTTTAATTATAATGAAAAGAATTTTATTATATATATTAGATTAAGTAGTAAGTTCTTAATAAAAATTTTAAAGTTTATAAAATTTTAAAAAAAAAAAAAAAAAAAAAAAAAAAAAATAAAATATATAAAAATAAATATATAGAGTTATATAATAAAAAATAATTATTAAAATAATAATAAAAATAAAATAACAATAATATTAATATAATAAATAAAAAATAATATAACTAATTATACATAATGTAATTCTTAGAAAAAATAATAACGTAATAATGTAATAATTATATATATGATTGTATATCATAAAAAAAAAATAATAATAATGAATATAATTCAGTCTATAATAATAACAAGTTTTTTAGAATAAGTTCAAAATATGTATTATATTTATTATAATAAATGTTTAAATATTGATTATAAATTATATAAATTAAATATATTATTATATTATAATTTATAAAATAATAATTAATAATTAACAAAACAAAATAACTAGCACAAAATAATTATAAAAAAAAAAAAATTATAGTTTAATATGTATTTTTTAAATAAGTGATTATTGATTTCATAATAAATAGATTATTTCAATTAATATATTATTTAAAAGATATAATAATAAAAAAGTGTTTTACTTAACAACAACATAAAATTTTTTATTAAAACAAAATAATAAATAATAAAATAGATAGTAATAAGTTATAAATAAAAATGAAAATGGTTTTTAATATTAATAAAAATTAATTAAATAAATATGTTATTTAAATATTTACAATTATATTTTATTTTATTTTTATTTATTTTTATTTTTTTGATGATTATAGAAGTATATATAAATAAATAAAAAAAATAAAAATAAAATAAAATGAAGTAAAACATAATCAACTTTTACAATTATTCAAACATAGAACAAAAAGTAGAAAAAGATAAATAAAAATTAATATATTTTAACTTTTAATTAAAAAAATAATATTTAATTTTATATATTATATTTTTTTTTTATCTATTTTTATAAGTTTTATGTAGGTAATTATTTTAAAATCTATATATACTTTATGTATAATGTATATGTTATTTGTCTTCTAAAAAGAAACAAAATAATTAAATATTTTTAAAACTTTTTATTAATTTATTAATGAAATAAATTTTTATAATATTTAAAAAATTAAATTTTTAATTATAATACATAATAATAGAATAATATAATAATATAATAATATAAAATATATAAAAACTAATCTTTTAAAATTTAAAAATTTAAATTATTTTTATTTGTTTAATTCTTTTTATTTTATTATATTATTTTTTTCTGATACTATGTTTATTCTTTAGAATAAATTCTATAAAGTTATAAAATTATTTTAATTCATCTTTTTTTAATTTTTTAATTAAATATATATAATAGAATTATATAATAATAAATTAAATAAAATAAAAATAAAAATAAGAGAAAAGCCAAATAAATTACATATATAAATGGTTATGATCCAATAAAATTTAATTAAATAAAATAAGCTGTATATGAAAAATAAAAAGTTTATTTTTACATATAAATTTAATTAATATCTTAAATTTATTAAATACCATTAATTACAATTATACGTAACATGTTAAAAAAATAAAAAAAATATGTAATATTCTTAATAAAAGTTTTTTTTTTTTTTAAAAAAAAAAAAAAAAATTATATAAGCTATATTCTTAATTTTTATTCACTTTTTTTTTTTCTTTAAAGAAAATAAATTAAAATAAAAATTAAAAATATTATAGGATTATAAATAAACATATATCAAAATCAAAATGAATATTAGTTCAGGAAAAAAAGTTAAAGCACATCCACATTTGGTAATTTGTTATATTTGTAAGTCAAAAAGAAACAAATTAATTTGAATACAAAGTTTCTTTATTACTATTATCATATTATTTAATTTTTATTATTAATAGTGATATTGTAATATATATAAAACATAAAATTAAAAAATTTTTAAATACTAAATTGGCAGAATAATATAATTTTTTTCTATAAATTATAAATGAAAAAATAGTGATATAAAAAAATAAAAAAAAATTTATAAATCAATTAACAATATTAATTTATTAATAATTATTAAAAATATTATATATACATAAACATAAATATAAATATTATTAATAAATAAATAAATGAATAAATAAATGAATAAATGAAATAAATAAATGAAATAAATAAATAAAGGTGGTAGAAATTTCTCATCTGCTAGTTTTCCTATTCATGAACCTAATTGTATAAAAAAATATCAATTAGAAAACCCAGGTAAACCAGTTCCAAAAAAACCTGTTATTGGAGGAGGGGATGATGAAACACCTGTAGGTGGAGGAAAAATGACAGCACAACAAATTAATAAATATAATGAAGCATGTAGAGAACAATTTCTTGACCAGGGAAGAGAAGCTTGTCCAAATTGTGGAAGGTACAAATAATAATAATTATAATAATTAATAACAATAATAATAATAATAGCAATAATAATAATAAATCAATAATATATAATAAATAAATAAAATTACTATTATTATATACTGATTTTTATTATTAATATATATTTATATATACTTCTCTTATTAACCATATTAAATATTATATTATATTCTAAATTTTCATATATTATTATTCTTATTATAATATTAATATTATAATATTTAATATAATTTTTATACTTATTATTATCATTTTTATAATATTATAATATTTAATATAATTTTTATACTTATTATTATTATTATTATTATTATTATTATAATACTTAATATAATTTTTTATACTTATTAAAATATTATTTATATTTATTCTTTAATCACAATTGTTAAAAAAAAATTATAATATATAAATATTTGTATATATAAAATAATTAAAAAACAAAAAAAAAAAAAACAAAAAAAGAAAGTTTCTACCAGATCGTTTACCAATTCATTTAAGAAGTTGTACACCTGATGGACATTTTGCTCGTGAAGCTCAAAAACGTAGAGAAAAATTAGCAGCAGCTCAAGAAAAAAAATCAAATCCAACAACAACAACAACAAAACCAAATATTACTAATGTTGCACCAAAAATAGTTAAACCAAAACCTATTGCTAATAATGATACAGTTTCTCCTGTTAAAGTATCTCCTACAACTACTAAAGCACCAGCTGCTGCTGCTGCCTCTAAACCAGCAGGATGTGCAAAATTCTGTTCTGAATGTGGAAATAAATTTGGTGAAAAAGATAAATTCTGTTCTGAATGTGGAACAGCTAGAGCATAAATAACTTTTTTTCTTTTTTTTTTTACATTTACAAAAAAAATGAAAATGAAAATGAAAATATATTAATAGCTAAAAATAAAAACTAAAAAAAAAGAAAAGAAAAAAAAAAAAAAAAAAAAAAAAAAAGAATTATTTAAAATATAATTATTAATATTATAATCTTTGAAGAATTTAAAAAAAAAAAAAAGTAAAATAAAAATAAAAATAAATAATAATATATATTATTATTATTTATAATTATTTATAATTTATCATTGTTATTATATTATTAAATACTACACTATATCTACACATAATATAATAAAAAAAAAAAAAGAAGATAAATATATATTTATATATAATAATAAAAATAATTGAAACATATTCTCTCTTTTTTTTGTTTTGTTTTGTTTTGTTTTGTTTTACCTATATAATTATTAATTACTTGGAATAAATAATTTTTTATAATCAAAATTGTACCAAAAAATACATATTATAATAATACAAAAAAATGATTATTTAATTTTTTAAAATTATTATATATATATAATAATTTTAAAAAAAAAAAAAAAATTAAATATATAAACAATATTTCAAAATATTATTAGAAACTATTAGTATTTTAATAATTATTATAATTTATTTATAGTATTTATTATGTAATCATTATTTATTTAATATATATTAAATTTTATTAAGTTTTGTATATTAAATGATTATATAATTTTATTAAAATATAATAATGATTTATAATTGATATAATGAATATAGATAAATAAAAAAAATTTCATTTATTATTATAAAATATTTCCCTTATTTATTCTCTATATAAATAATATTCCTCGTTATTATTTTCATTAATAATTAAGAATATATATTTATTCTATTATCTTTATATTATTAAATCTTTTTATATAAATAATTTTTTTTTCTATTATATATATTATTTTTTGTTTTTTGTTATAAATGTTTTTCTTTTTCTTTTTTCTTTTTTTTGTTTTTTTTTTTGTTTTTTTTTTTTTTTTTTTTTTTTTTTTTTTGTTTTGTTTTTTGTTTTTTTTTTTTTGTTTTTTTTTTTTTTTTTTTTGATTTTTTTTTATAAATTTATTATTATTATTATTATTTATTTTATTTATTTTTTTTTTATTCTAATTGTTTTTCTGCTTATTTTTTTCTTTTTTTCTTTTTGTTTTTTTTTTTTTTTTTTTTTTTTGTTTTTACTTTTCCTTTATTAAATTAATAAATTAATTTTTATATTTTCTAATCTATTTATTCTAACAATAATTCCTTCTTTGGCTTATCATTACAGAAAAGCTTCTTAGTTAATAATTCTACAAAGCCTGCACCGAAGAAATCAAAAGCCATAGTAGAAACTAATTTAAATTTAAACTATTTTTTATATATAATAAATAATAATAATTAATATATGTAACTTTAAAATAAATATAATTATAATAATATAATAAATAAACATATATAATTAAATAAACAAAATATATACTTCTTCTGGGAATGGTACTAATTGTAATTTTTCATTTAAGGATGGTGATAATTCTAAACCAGCAGCAACAGCAATAGCAGTAACAATAAGTAAACTGTTAAATAATGGCTTGTTTTCACGAATACCTTCTCTAAATGGACGACCCTAAATTAAATAAATAAAATTAAATTAAATTAAATATATAAATAATAATAATAATATATATTAATATATGATTTATTTATTATTTATTATATATTATTATTTATTATTTATTATATATTATTTATTTATTATTTATTATATATTATTTATTTATTATTTATTATATATTATTATTTATAATATATTATTATTTACTTCATAGTTAATAGCAAAAGTAGAAATTTGCATCATTAAGGAAATTAAATAAATGGCACTATTTAAAAGTGAAGGTTGGAAAGCAGAATCTAAATCTATTTGTTCTTCTAATTCTTCAGAAAATTTAAGGGATTCAAAACGAATGTAAATTAAACAACCAATATGAACAGCAACTTGTCCAAATATGGAAAGCATTAAATAAACACTAAAAATGCTACCTTGTGGTCTTTCCTTTGATAATCTTTCTAATGGTTGAGATTTGGCAACACCAAAGAAACAAATAGTAATTAAGAAACCGGCAATAGTAGCTTGCCAATCACCTTGTTTAATACCAGCTAAGAATAATACTGAAAGACTGTAAGCATTAATTAATGAATTTAAAGCTAAAATCTTATACATTTGGTTTGTAGCAACAAGAGTACAACGACCTTGCTTAATAATATTAACAACAGACATAACAGAAGAAATTTTAGAGGTAAATGGAGAAGCAACAGAAGCATCACCGAATTTAATAATTGGAACATCTTCATCAAGACCATTCATTAAATCCTTTTGCATTTGTTGAATTCTTTGTTGTTGAATAGTGGTTTGGTTAACGGTATTTGGAGCTCTAACATTCCATCTAGCATAAAATTCTTCTTGTTGTTTAAGCATTTGTAATTGTCTTTCTTCAGCTGCTCTCTTTTGAATCTTCTTTAAATCTTCTACAGAACAGTTAAGTAAAGCAACACCAACATGAGCTTGTTTTAAGGCACCAACATCATTAGTACCATCACCACACATAAGAGTAAAGAAACCTTTAGATTTAAGAGCTAAAACAATAGTTTCTTTATCAGATGGTGAGACTCTAGAATATACCCAAATACGTGGTAATAAAATTTCATAACATTGTTTATCATAAATTAAAGATAAAGCTTTACCAGTAATACAAAGATCATAATCGTAAACACGAGAATCAATGGTTTCAGTTTCTGGATCCATTTCAATAGTTAAAGTATCATCAATATTTCTCCATTCTAACTTATCACCATGTTTATCTAAAATTAAAGCTGGTCTCTTAATAATTTCAACTTGTTTGGCAACATGACAAGCAGTTAATGCATTATCACCAGTAATCATAATAACACGGTGAGAAGATTTATTCAACATATCAATAGCTTCAACAGAATCTTCCTTTAATGGACATTCGAATAAAAGGAAACCAGCAAATGTTAAATTATTTTCAACTTCATCTCTGGTAATATCACGAATAGCAGCAAGTTTTAAATTAGTGTATTTGTAACCAAGAGCAATAACACGACTACCATTTCTGGCCCAGTATTTATATAAATCATCATAATAATCTGGAACACTAGTAAACATTGATTTTAAAACTTCTGGTGCACCTTTAGTAGCAATAAAAACTTTTGAATTACCATTTGAATCTTGAATAGTAGAAATAGTAGACATACGTTTAAGAGCTGATGAGAAAGCAAATCTACGATTAATCTTAATAAGTCTCTTACGACCCTTTCCGGATGCAGTCTTTTCGATAACAATATCATTATTTTCTAAAGTCCAATTAGTAGCATTTAAAGCAGCAACTTCCATTGGATCACCAACAACCTTTTTATCAACAAGAACAAGAGAATGACCACTAGCAATAACTAAACTAGTTTCCTCTGGACTTTCTTTAACATCTTGAATAGTTTTAGAATCATCCTTAATACCACTAATACCTTCTACAATTAAATCTTCCTTAGTTAAAGTACCGGTTTTATCGAAGCAACATACATCAATCTTACCAGCATATGGAATACGGAATGGTTCAGTACAGAAGATGAAAAGTTTAGAAAGAGCAATAAGTGAATTATTAACAGCAAGTGAAAGTTCCATTGGAAGTTCAGGTGGTACAACAGAAGTTAAAGTTAAAATACAATCTAAAATAAGCTTATTACGTTTACGTAATTCATTTTTACTACCTTCAATCCAAAGATAAGCAGAAGCAATAATAGCAAAGACAAGAAGAATAAGAATGAAAACGTAGGATTCCCAATTGTTAGCAGAAACACGTTCAGTACTGTAAATAATAGTACGTACTAATTTACCTTGAGATGTACCAAAACCAGTTCTAAGAACTGTAGCAAGACAACCATTATCTGGTGGAGCTTCAACTGTATATTCTTCTGGTTTATTAACTTGAAGAATCTTAGTACCACCATAAAGAGTATTATTCTTTTGTTTATTAATATTATACATAGTATCAGCATCAAGAACTTGAATTGATTCCTTTAATTGTGGAGTAGATTCACCTGAAAGCATAGCTTCATTAACAATACAGGAACCATTCATGATAAGTAAATCACATGGAACTTGTTGATCTTCATTCTTTGGAGTTACAACAGAAATTAAATCACCTGGTAATAATTGATCAGTCTTAACTTGAACCCATTTATTCTTACGATAAACATTCACTGTATATGGTGTCATAACCATAGAACGCATTTCCTTTAAATTTCTAAGTCTCTGTTAATATATAATATAATAAATATATTATTTCAAAGATATATACATATATCATTATTATATATAAATAAAGTGATTATAAATATGTTATATAAATTATTATATAAATTATTATACAAATTATTTTATAAAAAAAAATCATAATTATATTAGTAAAAATATTTTTTATTATTTAATATAAATAATTAATTATTAAAAGACTTTATTTTTATTTTTATTATTATTATTATTATTATTATTATTATTATTATTATTATTATTATTATTATTATTATTATTATTATTATTATTATTATTATTATTATTATTATTATTATTATTATTATTATTATTATTATTATTATTATTATTATTATTATTATTATTATTATTATTATTATTATTATTATTATTATTATTATTATTATTATTATTATTATTATTATTATTATTATTATTATTATTATTATTATTATTATTATTATTATTATTATTATATTATTATTATTATTATTATTATTATTATTATTATTATTATTATTATTATTATTATTATAATAATAATAATAATAATAATAAATAAAAAAAACTTACTTGGAAAACAAGTGTTGATTCAAAAACAAAAAGCATAACAAGAGTAAATAATGAATAATACCACATTTCATCTAAGAACCAAAGAGCAACACAAAAGATTTGGAAAACGAATAATGGAGCAACAATATGTTCTTTAAATAATTCCATAAATGGTGGAATTGGAATATCAAAGCTTAATTGTTAAAAAGTTCATAAAATAAAAAATAAATTTTTTTTAGCAAAATATATATTAATATATATATAATAAAATATATTTTTGTTTTAAAATATTATTATTAATATAAAATTTATTTTATTTTTATTTAAAAATATTGTATTAAATATTTAAAATATAAAACATTTACTTGTTTTCACCATATTTTTGTCTTACGAATTCAATTTCTTTTTCAGTAGTTAAACCATTCTTTTCTTTGAAATAATTAATTGAAATATCACTATTACAAATAAAATCGAGTTTCTTAAAGCATTTCTTTTCTTCATCCCAAATGTATTTTCTTTTTTGGAAATAGAAGTAAATAATTTCTTGCTATATTTATTAATATTAATGAAACATTAATAACAATGTAAAAAAACATAAAAAAATTTTTAAAAAAAAAATAATAAATAAATAAATTAATAAATAAAACCTTTCCATCAGATGAATCAATAACAGATTTTTTAATATCACAAAAAGCTCCAGAACCATGATTAGTTGTTGGAATTACTTTAATAACATTTGCTTCTCTTGGATCATTAGCCTTTTCATTTATTATTATAGTTATTTATAATTATAAAATTATTATATTATATAAAATTTTAATTAAAAAAAAATAATAAATTATAGTAACATAATAAATATTATATAAATAATCATTACATTTTTGCAAGTTAATTTTGCTTTAACACTTATACTCCATTGACAAATTAAAAATACTAAAGCGTGAATAGTTGCTACACCAATAAGAGTAACATATACTGCTTCAATAGAACCAAAAAGTGAATTATAATGGAACATAACTAAATATAACCAAATAATATAAAATGGAATAAATGGATATCCATAAGCATGTCTATTCATTGGTAGTTTAACATGCAAAGAAGCATCTTTAATAGATTTTGATTGCACTAATGTTCTTTTGTTTTATAAAAAAAATAAAATTTAATAAATAAAATTTTAGATTACACAAATATTATTTTTAATAAATTAAAAAATTGATAAAATTAATAACTTTCATTATATTATTATTAAATTATTATTAAAAATAATATTAATATTAACACTAAACAAATAAATAATACTTACTGTGCCATATTGAAATATTTTTAAAAATTATTAAAACTATTAATTAAAGAAAAAATATATATATTAATATTTCAAAAATTATTATTATTTATTATTATTATTATTTATTATTTATTATTTATTATTATTATTATTATTATTATTATTATTATTATTATTATTATTATTATTTATTATTTATTATTTATTATTTATTATTTATTATTTATTATTTATTATTTATTATTTATTATTTATTATTTATTATTATTATTATTATTATTTATTCAGTTATTCATTTATTATTATTTATTTATTAATTATTATATGTTAATAACTTTTTTTATTTTTAATTATTATTTTTTACATTGATTTTTCATAATTATTTTTGGTTTTGGTTTTGGTTTTATCGGCTTTAACATTCTATTTAATTTATTCCTTTATCGAATTATTCGCTCATCGCTCATATAGTTGTTTATAATATTATAAATATTATTTTTACATTGATTCCTTTTAAATTTAAATATAATGCTGATATTTAATTATTTATATATATATATTTATGAAATATTTATTTTACTTTTTTTTCACCAAAATATTTTTTTAATTTTTGTTTTTTCCTTCATTAAAACATTAACAGTTTTCTTTATATTATCTTTTTAAATATTTAATATTTAATATATCCATATTATCAATATTATTCCTTCAAATTATTTAATTGATGGATGAAATAATAATAACAATAAATTTCAAACAAATATAAAAATAATTTAATACTTATAAAATATATATAACTAATATAAAAAAAATACCTCTATCAAATAAATTCTTTATATATATATATTTATCTTATTTCCTTATTATAATGTATATAAAAAATCTTTTATGACTTTTTTTTTAATATTTATTATTATTACTGTTATGTTTTATCTTTTTCTTTTTCTTTCTATTTTTTTTTTTTTTAAAAAAAGTATATAAATTATTTCACTTTAAAAACAATTAATAATTATTATATTTGAAAGAAAAAAGAAATATTAAGAATTATCAGTTTTAAAATGAAAATATAAAAGAAATAAAAAAAAAAAAAAAGAAGTAACAAAAAAGTTCAAAATAATAAAATATTAATATTCAAATCAAATATATTAAATATAAATAAATAACTACAAAATTTAATATTTTATTAATTATAAATCAGTTAACTGAAATAAATAATAAATATAAATAATTAGTATATTAATATATTATCATTATATTTAAATATACATAAAAAAGTATTTTATATTTTATTTATTTATTTATTTATTTTTATTGATTAAATAGAAATATAATCATAATTAATTACAATATATTATTTTTAAATTATATGATATTATATTATATTATATTTTATTATATTATATTAAAATTTGTAAATAAACTTGATGTTTTAATTATTAATATAAGAAATCAATAGAAAAAAATGGTATGATTATTTATTTAATTATTTATTTAATTACTTATTAAATTATTTATTAAATTATTTATTTATATTTATTTATATTTATTTATATACTAATAATTCATTCGTTTATTTATAAAGTTTACGAAATCAAAAAGTATTTTATACCTTGGTTATCCCCAAAATTTTATATTAAAAATTTTAATACAATACTAAAAAATTCTGAAAAGATTTTAAATCTACTTAACAATTTTAATAAGAAAAAAACCAAGAATTAAAAAGAAAATAAATATTTTATTTTAAATAGTAATATTCATTATAAATATCATAATTCTATTATTATTATTATTATTATTATTATTATTATTATTATTATTATTATTATTATTATTAATTAATTATAATAAAACTATTCTAGTTAAATTATTTTAAATTATTATAGTATGTTACTACAATTTTGAATATTAATTATTATATTTTCATTTATTATATATATAAATTTTTACTACCCATCTTCTTTTTCCACACCAAAAATTTTCCTTTAAATGATTATATAAAATAAAAATAAAGAAAACAAATACAAAAAAAAAAAAAAAAGAAACATAAATTAAATCAAATAAAATAAAATAAATTAATTATTTATTAAAAATATTAAAAATCATATGAAAATTTTAAATTTTTCTTTCAATCATAATCTTTTAAAAAAATATAGAAAAATAAAAAAAATATTTGAAAAAACTAATGACAAATTAATATTTTAATAATAATAAATAATTAATAATATTTTAATAATAATAAATAATTAATAATTAATAAATATAAAAACTCTTCATTCTATGTCATGTCATTTATTGTTGTCATGAAATTATTATTAATATTAAATACCAAAAAAAAAAAAAATTTCATCTTTTTATTATTATAATTTTTTTTTAGAAAAAACAAAAGTTAAAAATAAAGGAAACAAAAATAAAATATAAATAGATAAAAACATATAAATCTCATGTCAACTTTTTAAAATGAAATAAAAACAAATAAAACTTAATTTTCAATTTTTGGATATTTATTAATAATGATATTCTAATAATGAAAATATTTTATAATAATGTTTTATTATTCCATTTTAGATTTTAGTATTGTTTCATTTAAAATTAACTCCTATAAAACTATGTGAAAAGAACAGAAAGAAAAAGAAAAAGAAGAAATTAGAATTTCAAATAATTTCATATAATTTTAAATTAACTTATTTGTAATACTTGAGAGTAATATTAAATTTTAAAAAAAAAATTAATTAACTTAATAACAATTAAATGTAAACATTTTATTTATTTATTTATTTATTTATTTATTTATTTATTTATTTATTTACTTATTTATTTATTTATTTATTTATTTATTTATTTATTTATTTATTTATTTATTTATTTATTTATTTATTTATTTATTTATTTATTTACTTATTTATTTATTTATTTATTTATTTATTTATTTACTTATTTATTTATTTATTTATTTACTTATTTATTTATTTATTTATTTATTTACTTATTTATTTATTTATTTATTTATTTATTTATTTATTTATTTATTTATTTATTTATTTATTTATTTATTTATTTATTTATTATTAATATTCATTTATTTGTGTTATATTATGATTTGTTTAAAATTTTTTAATTTTTTAATAACGACAAAGAAAAGAATAGAATTTTACATATTATTATATGGTATAACACATTTTAAATAAATTGTATAATATATAACTTTGATCTAAATTACCAATATAATAAATAAATAAATATATTATTTATATTCTAATATATAATGTCTTTATATATATTAACGGAAAATAAAACATAAATTTTATTTTTATAATTATATAAATATATAATGATTTTGTATATAATTATTTCTAAAAAACTCATAAAAATTTTATATAGGGTTAGTTTATCTTGAAAATACTTGAAAGGATAACGGTGTTTTTTTTTATTTTATTTTATTTCATTTTATAATAATATAGAACTTTGACAAATATTACTTATTTTTACTGATTAAAGAGATCTATAATTTATTATATTATTATTATTATTATTATTATTATTATTATTATTTTTAGTAGTAGTAGTAGTAGTAGTAGTAGTATTAGTACTATTAATATTTTTTTATAACACAGTTTGTACATCATCCTTATTGAGTTTATATATTAATATGCAAGAATCATAAAAAAAATACATGATAAAAAAAAAAAAGATACTAATAAGAAAAAAACCAGTTAAAAATTATAGATAATAATGAATAATACTAGAGGGTATAAAGTATTATAGTAATATATAAAAACAATAAATTTATACTAATTTATACTAACCCTTAATTCTACATATAGAATTAAAGTAAAAATTTATCAATCCTATTCCACTTGGATCGATAATAGGATTGGCATGTTATTATTCAATAGAACCGCAGATAGCAACAAGAATGGAGATTTTGTATATAAGTATCATTGTTAAAATATATAAAATTATTTTAATATTTTTTATTTTTAATAATTATTTTTAATATTGACGTACCAAAATAGAATTTAATTATTGCTTTTAATACAGTGTAAAAATATAAATAAATAAATAAATAAATAAATAACTAAATAAATAAAATATTATAGAATTAAAAAAATAAAACAAAACAAAACAAAACACATAAACTATATATATAATATATATATAATACATATATAATACATATATATATTTTCAAAAAAAAATATTTTAATATATTTATATTGATTTTAAATATTTATTATAGTAATGTTTTTTTTTTTTTTTTTTTTTTTTTTTTTTTTTTTATTATTATTATTATTATTTCTAAAATATAAATACTATAAAAAAAACTTTTTTTTTATTACTGAAAAATATATTAAATAACTAAATAAATTTAAATATATATATTATAAATTGAATTTGAATTACATGCTTTTATAAATAATAATAATGATAAAAATTATAATCATGATTATAATCAAAATATATAATGAAAAATAATAATAATAGGTTATAATGATTTTGAGATAATACTTAAATAATAAAGAAATTATTAAAAAAAAAAAAATTTTTTTTATTTTAAGGTTATGTGAACTTTAATAATATTTATATAATTCTATTATTATTATTTAATATATATAATTTTTTTTTTATCATTATAAAGTTAATAAGTGGTATTATTATTATTATTTTTTAAAAAGAAAGAATTTAATAATAATAATAAAGAAATAAAGAAAGAAAATAATTAAAATATTATTAATGTTTATATGTTTATAAATAATAAAATAATAATAAAATAAAATAGTAAAAAAAAAAAAAATACCAAAGAAAAAATAAAGGAAAAAATAAAGGAAAATAATGATAAAAATAATAATAAAAAATATAAAATATAAAATAAAAAATTAAAAAATAAAAAATAAATTATTATGTATATATGTATATATGTATATATTTTTATGAAAAATTTTCATTTTTTATGAAAATTTTTCAATCTGATTATTATTATTTTTTATTTTTTTTATTATTTTATTTTTTTAATTTTTTATTATTATTTTTTTTTACCTTTTTCATTTTCATATTCTTTTCCTTTTTCCTTTTTCTTTTCTTTTTCTTTTATATATTATTATTTCTTTTTTAATATTTTATTTTATTATTATTATTTTTTTGTAATCAATTTTTATTTTTGGGGATTAACAAATGAAAAACCATTTATAGGTTTAGTTGTAGAAGTAACATTAGTAGTATTACTAGTTGTACTATTTGAAGTTGTAAATGAAGTAGTAGTCGTTGTTTTACCATTTGCTGTTACCTTATTAAATGAAAATCCTATAGGTTTAGAAGTAGTAGTTGTTTTAGATGTAGATATATTATTACCAAAAGTAATATTATTACCTTTTGATCCAAAAGGTTGTCCAAATCCAAATCCAGTAGTTGTTGATGATGTACTATTATTTTGTTGTCCAAAGGTGATAGAAGAAGAATTATTGTTATTTATTGAAGTTAATCCAAAAGTAACATTTGGTTTAGAATTTGAATTATTACTAAATGATGATACATTACCAAAGGTAAATTTTAGTGCTCCATTTGGTTTATTATTATCGGATGATTTTTTATTTGGGTTTGGTTCTTCACAACATACACATTTATCATCACTTTCTTTATTTTTAGCATCACATACACTACATTTCCATTCACCTGCTGCTAATGTTGGTTTTGTCATACCAGCTGCTGCCCAGTTAAATCCAGTAGTAGTAGTAGTGGTAGAGGTAGATTTAGTTTCATTAGTTTTAGCATCTGCTGGTTTACTACCAAATGTAATGGTTGTTTTAGTATCATTAGTTTTATTAGCTTCAATTGGTTTACCAAAAGTAATAGTAGAATTAGTAGAAGATGAACCAAAAGTAAATTTTGGTGCTCCATTTGGTTTATTATCTGAAGCTTTTTTATTTGGATTTGGTTCTTCACAACATACACATTTATCATCACTTTCTTTATTCTTAGCATCACATACACTACATTTCCATTCATCTGCTGCTAATGTTGGTTTTGTCATACCAGCTGCTGCCCAATTGAATCCTGTAGTAGTAGTAGTGGTGGTGGTTGATTTAGTTTCATTAGTTTTAGTATCTGCTGGTTTACTACCAAAAGTAATGGTTGTTTTAGTATCATTGGCTTTATTAGTTTCAATTGGTTTACCAAAAGTAATAGTAGAATTAGTAGAAGATGAACCAAATGTAAATTTTGGTGCTCCATTTGGTTTATTATTATCTGAAGCTTTTTTATTTGGATTTGGTTCTTCACAACATACACATTTATCATCACTTTCTTTATTCTTAGCATCACATACACTACATTTCCATTCACCTGCTGCTAATGTTGGTTTTGTCATACCAGCTGCTGCCCAGTTGAATCCAGTAGTAGTAGTGGTGATTGATTTAGTTTCATTAGTTTTAGAATCTGCTGGTTTACTACCAAAAGTTATTGTTGAGGCATTTGATGATGATACACCAAAAGTAATTTTTGGTGCTTCATTTGATTTATTTGAAGTCTTTTTATTTGGATTTGGTTCTTCACAACATACACATTTATCATCACTTTCTTTATTTTTAGCATCACATACACTACATTTCCATTCACCTGCTGCTAATGTTGGTTTTGTCATACCAGCTGTTGCCCAATTGAATCCAGTAGTAGTGGTGGTAGTTGATTTGGTTTCATTAGTTTTAGCTTCTGCTGGTTTACTACCAAATGTAATGGTTGTTTTAGTATCATTAGTTTTATTAGCTTCAATTGGTTTACCAAAAGTAATAGTAGAATTAGTAGAAGATGAACCAAAAGTAAATTTTGGTGCTCCATTTGGTTTATTATTATCTGAAGCTTTTTTATTTGGATTTGGTTCTTCACAACATACACATTTATCATCACTTTCTTTATTTTTAGCATCACATACACTACATTTCCATTCATCTGCTGCTAATGTTGGTTTTGTCATACCAGCTGCTGCCCAATTGAATCCTGTAGTAGTAGTAGTGGTTGATTTAGCATCTGCTGGTTTACTACCAAAAGTAATAGTTGTTTTAGTATCATTAGTTTTATTAGTTTCAATTGGTTTACCAAAAGTAATGGTAGAATTAGTAGAAGATGAACCAAAAGTAAATTTTGGTGCTCCATTTGGTTTATTATTATCTGAAGCTTTTTTATTTGGATTTGGTTCTTCACAACATACACATTTATCATCACTTTCTTTATTCTTAGCATCACATACACTACATTTCCATTCACCTGCTGCTAATGTTGGTTTTGTCATACCAGCTGCTGCCCAATTGAATCCAGTAGTAGTAGTAGTGGTTGATTTAGTTTCATTAGTTTTAGTATCTGCTGGTTTACTACCAAAAGTTATTGTTGAGGCATTTGATGATGATACACCAAAAGTAATTTTTGGTGCTTCATTTGATTTATTTGATGATTTTTTATTTGGATTTGGTTCTTCACAACATACACATTTATCATCACTTTCTTTATTTTTAGCATCACATACACTACATTTCCATTCACCTGCTGCTAATGTTGGTTTTGTCATACCAGCTGCTGCCCAATTAAATCCTGTAGATACAGGTTTAATATTTGCTGTGAGGAATTTAGATGATGATTCTTTTTCAGATTTATTATCCTTTTCTTCTGATTTCTTTTTATCAGAACCATCTAATGAATAACTTGAACTTTGTCTTTCAAAAGTGAATTTTGGTAAATCAGCTGTTTCTGAACTTAATTTTTTTGTAAGTTCTACAATTTCTGGATGAGAAGCATAAGATGATGATTTTCTGACAAAATTAAACTAAATAATAATAATAAAAAAAAATTAAGATAAATTACAAAATTTAATGATTTTAGTGTTTATTAGTCAATATTCATATATTTAAATTTCAAAAGAAAAAAAAAAAAAAAAAAATAGTAAGGTAAAATATAATGAACTATATAAAAATAAAATAAAATAAATATTGAAGTAAAATATAATGAACTACATAAAAATAAAATAAAATAAATAGTGATATAAAATATTATGAACTATATAAAAATGAAATAAAATTAAAGAAAAAAAAAAAAAGATTAAAAGAAAAGAATAACAAAAAGATAAAAACTAACTTGTGAATTTGATTTTGGTCCTGAAATATTTATTGGTGTTATTCTTTTAATTTTAGTATTGACACTAAAATTATATTATATATATTATATATTATTAATATTTATAAAAAAAAAAAAAAAAATTAGTATTTTATTTAAAATATATGAATTGCAATAAGTATCGATGTTATTAATTACTTTTTCTTTTCATCTTGTGATTTATTTTCGTTATTTTTGCTTGATTTTTTTTCTGTTTCTTCTGATTTTGAGGATTTCTTTATTAATATATATATAAATAAAATTTTTTAAATGATATTTATATAAAAAATATTTTAAAATTTATTTTTGAATGATTTTTATATAAAGAATATTTTAAAATTTATTTTTAAATGATTTTTATATAAAGAATATTTTAAAATTTATTTTTGAATGATTTTTATATAAAAAGAATATTTTAAAATTTATACGATAAAATTATATACCTTTTCTAATTTTTTCATTTTCATTGGCTTTTTGTATTTCTTTTCTTCTTTTTCAACAACATCTAAAATTAATTTAGCTGTATGACTTATTTCCGGTATTGATGCTATAAAATATTGATTTATATTGAAATAAATTATTATTTTTTTAGTTGTTATATTTAATAATGATAATAATTGATAATATAATGAATATATAAATTGAATAATATATACAAGATTCTTTTTCATTTTTTGATTTTTCTTTATTTATAATAGGTAATTTCTTCTTATAGAATAATACTGATGATTTTTTAGTTTGTAATCTTCTAGCTGGCATATATGGTTGACTATTTCTACTATATCCTGTTCCATAGTAATGAAATGTACTTAATTTTATTCTTTTATTCTGTTATATAAAGATGATTAGAAATTTATATCATTAATATTAATAATTATATTGATATTATTACTATTATATATATGTTTTAATTTTTATTGTAATAATTAAAACATATATATAATTCTATAATAAAAATTATACCTTGCTTTTTTCATCTTCTATTACATCTTTTTTCTTTTTTTCGTCTTTTTTTTCTATTACTGAAATTTAAATTTAATAATTAATGTGAATTTATTGAATATTTTTATATTGAATAATGATAATAATAATAAAAAGATAAATAAGTACCATCTTTTTCAACAGTCTTGACTTCTATTTTATCTTTTGAAATTGGATTTTCAATATTATGATTTTCATTTACTTTTTTAGTATTTTCAATTAATTTTTGATTATCATTTTTACTTTCGTTTTCCTTTTCTTCTACTTTTTTTTTATTACATTTTTCATTAAATAAAACATTATTCTTTATGTATATTTTTAAAATTTTTTATATAAATTATTAATAAATATTAAAAATTTTTTAATAAATTGGATTTCAATTAAAAGTTTTATTCATTTATTAATTTCTTTTATTATTACTTTTAAAATTTGTGAATCTTGTTTTTCATATTCAACTTCTATAGGCTTATTTTCAATTTCACTTGAATCATCAAAATTTTCCTTATTTATATAAAAGTATTATTAAAATTTAAAAAGTATTAGAATGAATTTAAAAAGGTGAAACGATTGATTCTAAAATGAATTTTACTGCATATTTAGATTAATCTTTTACAAAATATATTAAATATTTTAAATTAAAAATTTCTGTTTACTTTAATTCTTTCTTTATTAGTATTTCTTGGACTATTTCTTTCATATGGAGAGTATTTTAAATTTTGTTTTTTAGTTTTCTTAGGGGAAAATACTGATTTAAATCTATTTAACATTTTTTTACTTTAGAAAAAAAAAAAAAAAAAATCAGATAATAAAAGGAAAAATACTAAAAAAAAAAAAGTATGAAAAAAAAAATTTAAAATTACTTTACATACATTCAAAAAAAATTTTTTTTGATTTAATTTATTTTAAATATTAAAATTAATATTATTTGTTTATTACATTATTGAATTTATACTATAACTTTAAAATATGGATATTTTAAAATTTATTAAAATATTTTATTTTATTATTATATTTTATTATTATTATTATTACTTTTAATTAAGTTTTATACATTTTTTAACTTAATTATTTAATTTAATAATATTATAAAAGACTTCATTTTTCAAAAATAGTATTTTTTAGTTTTTTAATATAATTAAATATTAATGATATAAAAAAAAGAATGATTTTGTGATTTAAAAATATATTAATGTACTGATAATTATATACATAAAATTATTTTAACAAAGTATGAAATCAAAAATTTTTAATAAAAAAAAAAAATAAAAAAAGAAAATAAAATGATAATAACAAATGCATTTGATGTGTTTCATTATAGCGTATATAATAAATACAATTTGAGAATATTTATTCATGTGTTAATAGTCCTGCTACACCTCTATTAATCCAATGCTGTTCACTTACTTTAGTTGGGAAACGCATACTAACTACAAAATTAGTAGAATGACTAGATAATAATAAAAAAAAAAAAAAAGTATAAATAATAATAAAATAACAAAGTATAATTAATATAGTGTATATATATATATTTTTTTTTTTTTTGAAAAATGATAATAATTAATTTATATATATATAATTATATTAAATAAAGTTTTATTAACCCTGTTGTCGAAAGTACACCACGTCTTGAAGATGTTTTATAAATAGGACATTCATACATATTTAATGTAGTGAGTTCTGTTTTTAGTCCTGGTTTTAGCCATATAATTGGTAAAGGATCATATAAAACTTTTGGATAAGATTCTGCTAATGCATTTTCTTCTTTATCCCATCTAGCTCCTTCTAAGAAAATACCTGTAATATAACATCCATCTTCTGGTGGTTTTACATAAGTTGATTCAGTTTGAACAGGATATTCAAGATCTAATAAATCAATTGGAATAGTCTTTTTTCTAGCATAATTTTGCATAACACCAGTAAGGAAACTTTGAGTGAAAAAGAAGCCAGATAACCAATAAATAACAGGCTATAAAAAAAGAATTAATAAATATATCATATATATATTTTTTTAAAAAGTATATATATAAATATTTAATACAATTGTATATAAGTTTTTAAATATTTAAAATTTTATATATTTTTTTCATTTTTAATTATAATTTTTAATTATTATCATTATATATTGAAAATTAATTATATAAATATTATTTACATGGCCATCATTAATCCAGTTTTGGAAAAAGCTAATACGTTGTAATAAATCTTGATAGTAACCTCCTAATGATTTCATTGATGGATATGATTTCTTCAACCATTCTGATGGAATTTCACCAACAAAAATAGAATTTGATACACTTTCTAATTCCGCGGACATGACAACTAAACCTTGGATTGCCTTTTCAATATTATATAAATGTTCACGAATAACACTAATTAATCCATTGAATCTAATAACTTCTTGTAATAAAACGGTATTCATACTTTCTGAATAATTTGTTGGATATTTTATTGAAACTTCTGGAATATCAAAGTTTTTAGGAAATTTTTTCATCATATCATTAATTATTTCTAATACATGTGAATCCTTTGATGATGTGCTATTTCCACCACTTGAACCTTCAGCTGATAATATAGTTTTGAAAATTAATTTTGTTTCTAATTGATTTTTAGAAATATCTGCATTATCATGTAAATGGAATACTTCTGGTTTGGTATCCAATGGAAGTTCTTTAATATATTCAATAATATCATTATATCCTGTATTAGGTGGAACATAATAAATATTGCTTGATGTAAATTTATAGTTATTTTTAAATATATCTGGTGTATAATAAACCTTTAATATACTAAGCATGGCCCTTCTATCTTTATCATCTGTAATTCTTCCACCTTTTTTATTTTAGTTAAAATAATAATTTTAATAACAATAATAAATAATAAAAAGATGATCATAATTATAATTATAATGAAGAATAAATAATAAATAGTAATAATAAATAAATAAATAAATAAATAAATAAATAAATAAATAAATAAATAAATAAATAAATAATAATTAATAAATAATAATAATAAATAATAATAATAATATTAAATAACAATAAATAAATAAATAAATAAATAAATAAATAAATAAATAAATAAAAAATAATAATAATAATGATAATAAAAATAATAATTATAATAGTAATTGTAATAATAATAATATATATATATAAATAATAATAATAATAATAATAATAATAAAGAACAATTAATATTAATATATATTTAAAGAAAATTAAATTATTAATTTAATAATATAAATTTAATATTTTTTACCATAATTGCACTCTCCTGTTAAGTAGATTAAAGCCTTAAATGGAATACTATCATATTCATTTAAGAAATTACATAATTGTCTTGCTGAAATTCTTAAATCTGTATCATTAAACTCATATGGAATATTCCATCCGATTGGTCCAAAGTATCTTCTTTCTTGTACAACTGCATGTAAGAAACATAAACCAAATAATAAAACTTCAAATTCTTTTTGTTTATTGCAGCCTTCATAGAAATTCTTATCATTAATTGGATCAGTTAAGTAGGATTTTATTAAGTTGGATCTTAAACCTTTTGGTGGTTCATTTGTCATTTTAACACCATTTTGAAGTAATGATACTGGAAATTTTTCGGTGGGATATGATGTTAAGAATAATCTAAAGTCATTATGAACATTTTCTGGTTGTAATTCTTCACATAATTTTTCTAATGTTGGCATCCAACTTGTAGCTAAGTGACAATTTTGTAACACTACCCAAGAACCTTCAGAAATACCAGTAGAAATCATTTTTGCCGCTATAGGCCCTTGACCTTGTCCAAGGGAAATACTTTGCATTCTTTTACCTAACATTTTTTTATCTTCTGCTAACTTTATTAAATTAGACATAGGATCAGAACCGGGTGACAAAATAAATATTAATGGTACACAACACGATGAATCTTGGAAACTACTAGCTAAGTCAAATGGTGGTGGTTCGACAAATTCATTACCCATTTCATAAATAATGTAATTTCTAATAGATGCAGCCATTTTATCTGGTCTTAAGCATCTTATTACTAATAATTTTTGGAATTGATTTAACTTTTCTTCCCATTCTCCTGGTAAAGCACAAAGATGTGGATCTTGTGAATCATAAATTTTTTTCCATTCATTAATATTTAATTTGAAATCATCAAGGAAACCATTAAATGCTTCGAGATTGTCTAAATTACAAAAATCTTTCCATGATAATTCTGAAAGCCAATTGGAAGCTGGATTAGATTTACCATCTTGATCTAATAATTGGCCTCCAGTTAATAAGAATAACCATTCATCATTATTAATTTCATTGCGTCCTTTTTTAATTGAAATACACAACATAAAGGAAAAGATTAATTTATCTTTTTCAAATAATGATCTACAAATATTTTTGTATAGTGATAATGAGAACGCATTTCTTAAATTTTCTAATCTAATTTCAATATCATTAGATTTTTCACTATTTTCAATAGAATTAATAAATAAATTTATATACCATGTTAATGAATATTGATACATTGGCTCAATATTTGCTAATTGGGCAATACAGAAAAATAATGATGATGAAAAGAATGCAATTGGAACATATTGAATACGAATATTATCAATATCTTTTTCAGTTTTTTCAGCTACTTTTTGCTTTTCTGTAATTTCATTAGCTAACACTTTTGATGATGATAAAGCTTGAATAGCAGTTTCATCTTCTAAAATATTACCTTCAGATTTTGATAATACAGCTAAAATTTCATCTTCGATTTCTTTTAATTGCTTTTTATTAGATGCTGACTGTAATAATAATTCAGTTTTAGCTTCTTCTAACTCTGGTCTTTCTTTTGCAATTACAATACCTAATAATTGATCTTCAAGACCTTCAGGAGTAATCATAAAGTTTAATAAAGTAACTTTAGTAGAAAGTTCAGGCATATAATGAGGATTTCTTAATTTAGTTGTTATATAAAATTTAAACTCTGGAGCATAATTTACAATTGAATCTCCTAATTTAATACATGTCATACCTCCTTTTTTGAAGGTTTGCTTTAATAATAATGGTTCAAGTACAGGGTCAAGTTCTTCACCAACATTTTCTAATAAAATTGGATTACCAAATTGAATACAATTTTCTAATGTACGCATATAATCGGAATCGGACAATTTAATAACTTGTAACATTTTACTTTTTTCCATATTTTTAATCCACCTGTTAGCTTGACCCTGAGGATCAATCATCAATGGCCATCTTCTTGCTTTTGAAATGATAATACCATTATCAATAGAGAAGGAATCATTTGGAAGACCAGCTAAAGTCCAAGATCTAATTTTTATAGGGTCACCAAGAATAGAAGCTAGTTTAATATCTTCAGAACATGGTATATTTTTTTTAATGCATAGTTCTGTCCATTGAGTAATACATTCATCACGGTATAATTTTGTGAAGGCTCCAAGATAAGCTATAATACCTGATGATACTAATACATCCCCAACTAATGCATTGTATCTTACAGCTAAATCAGCAGCACATTGAGTCCATCTATCTCTTTCATCACCTAAACTTTCGATTAATTGTTCTGCTCTTACTAGTTGATTTGAAACTGAAATAACTTGCTGTTCAAGTCTTTCTTTTTCGTCACAGTGTTCTTTATATTCGTTTTCAAGAGCTGTTAATTTATCTTCAACTTCTTTTAATGCCATACGCTTTTCATTTAAACTTTGCATAGTCACTGCCAACTCATCTTCCGCAATTTTTAATTTTTCTTTCTTTGGTGCTACTTCTTTTGCAACTCTATCATAACACTCCATAGCTCGAACCCATTTACATAAACCTTCTGCAGCAGATGATGCATTTTTAATTTTATCAGGATCAAATTCAGGATTTTCAATATATTTTGATCTAATTTGTTTCATAATAGCAGGACTAATATTATCTTTATCGTAAGTTTTTAAAGATTCTAAAAACTTCATATCACCAAGTAAATTTTTAGAAGGTCCCCAATAATCTTCAACTCTTTTACCAGTAGCTGGATTAGGTATTTTTACTGGTTTGATTTCTTTCATAATACAAATAGCTTCCATAACCAGTTTAACACCCATAGGTGGACTTTTCATTGATTTTAATACAGTAATATCAGCTGCTTTTAATGTGTTTAAAGCATTAACAGCTTCATTTAACGCTGGTAATACTTCTGCTAAATCGGCTTCACATTCATCTTTAATATGCTGAGAAATTGCTGCTTTTTGACTAGCAACTTCTTCATCAGCTTGTACAATATTTCTGGTTTTTTGAACATCTTTTGATTCTTTTTCGACTTTTTCCATAAGAATATCAGTATTTTCTTTTGTTTTGATTAATTTTGGTTGTAAATCATTTAAATCTATTTGCATTTTTTCTACAGAATCCTGAGCAAAGTTTAATTTTTCAACACCATTTGAATATCTACTTTGTAATTGAGAAACTTCTAATCTTTTTTCATCTAATAATGTTTTGAATGTTCGAATTAATTCTAAATATGACATTGGAGTAACATAATTATGCCTATTAGTATTTTTTAAAAATTTATCTGACTGTTTAATTGTACTCTCGTGGAAATGCTTACACATAAATACAACGCTAATACGATGTTCTGGTGATATATCGACATCTTTAAGGAAGGATGATGCTACCATTTCTAAAGCATCATCTGGCCATGCTGTAAACCAATCAATAGTACAACAGTTAATAAGAGATGGAAATTTTCTAATCCTATTTCTAAATGAATCTCCAATAGGACTCATACATAATACAACATGTAAATTTTGACGACACTGTTCTACAAAATAGGTAAAGACAGTTGTTGCTGATCCATCAGCTACTTTTGGAACATTCCTTGCTTTATCTTTTAGAGCACCAATTATTTCTTGTCTTTCATCTGCAGGGAATAAATTGGGAACTTCTCCTGAATTTAATATATTATTTATATCTTCAAGGAAAGATTCTTCTTGTATTTGAGTATCAGAGAACAAGAATACAGTTGGTCTCCATTCTACACCAGCCTTTTTCATAAAAACTTTAATATCATCATGCCATGCTTGAGTATTATAATTTTTTGTTATTTCTACTTGATAAAGATCAAAATCAAATATATAACTAGCTAAACGAGTTAAACTTTGACGACCACTTCCACCAACACCAAGTAATAAAATATTTCCTTGAGGTTGTAAGAAAATTCTGTTAATATGTGCTAAGTGTTCAATAGCAAATCTAAACATTACTAAATCTAAAGGCTTTTTACTAAATGAATTATATTCATCTAAATATGTTCCAATTAGTTCTGATAATTCATTTAAATCTTTTATTTCATCATATAATGGTGTTTGAGTTTTTTGTGTCATATATGTACCATAAATCAAACTTCTTATATCATCTTCTGTAACTTGATTAGTATTATTTTTATCATAAAATTTAAATGTTGAAACGAAATCAAGTCCAAAATCTTCTTTAATAGATGTTTTTAATGTTTCAAATAACCATCTCCTATCTTTATCATCAATTAAACGATCAAAAAATACACGATAAACTTCATGGAACCATAATCTAACTATTTTAGAGCTTTCTACCATCACTTCTTTTTGACTTAAAAGTATACCTTGAATTACTCTTGCGAAGTCTCTTAAATTGAATGTATAATGCGATTTCATTGGTGTTGGTCTATTTTATAATAATAATTATTTTAAATAATAATAAATAATTAATAAATTAAGAATATAAACAATATTTTACCAGTAATGAATATTATTTATATTATATTATAATTAGTTTTATTAAAATATTATAACTTACAATAAATGATCCATTGCTTTTCTATAAATATTTGTTGTAGCATCGATAATAGTTTCAGATAATTCAGATATTTCTTTTGAAAAGTTCTTTGTTGAAAAATGCCATTTTAGAATTGTTAAAAATATTTTTTTTAGTGTTTCATTTGAGAAGGAAGAAATAGAAATAATATTAAAATGTCTTAATAATCTAGAAGTAATTGGATTTCTTCCCCCACCAGGTGGACCCATAGCTGTAATAAACTGAATATCCTGTAAGGTTAACCATGAACTATCTTTTGTATTATACCAACCACCGAAGTCCATATATTGTCTTAATAATTCAATAGGTGGTTGTGCCCCATATTCTTCTCTTGCTGGCATATTTAAATCATCTACGAAAAATATACATTTTTTTCCAACGGGTGAACCAATTACTCCTTTTTTGATTTTATCTAATTTAGATTCTATAATTTCTTGTGTTTGCATAGCTGACGTTTGAGCAGAAAATGCCATAAATATTGGTATATATATATCAGATGATATTTTATTCATTAAAACATCTTTAATATACATACTTTTGCCAGTACCTGTTGGACCAATAATTAATAATTTTTTATTATTTTCAATTAATAGTTTCATTATAAATGAGTATCTTTCAGTATCAATAGTAGGAACTAAAATATCATTATATTTTGCTTTAACATTAATTTGGAAATTAGATGGGATTGTATCAGTCCATAAAACCCAACTTCCATCACCGTTTGTATCAAATTTGTAATCATAAACTAAACCTTCATCCGGTATTGGTAAATTTAACTTTATTACTTTAGATGCTTTAATAAATGCTAAATTTCTAAAGAATTTATCAAATTTTAATTTACTTTGTTCATCAGCTGTAATACCAAGTGACCATATTAAAGAAAATATAAAAGCACATTGAATCCATGTCTCTGAAGTTTCACTATTGTCTGTTTTAATATTTTTATCAATAATAAGGCATTCTAAAATATTTAATAATGATACAACTAAATTAATATTTGACGTTTCTACATATTCTTTAACATGCTCACGTTTAAATAAGAATATAGAGTCAATTAACCATTCTAAGAGTCCATTAATAATTTGTCTTTCACTATCAACAAGAAAATCACTCTTTAACCATGACTTTGCAATAGGTCTCCATCCAAGAGATTCAGGTTCCATATAAATCATACCACATCTACTAACAGTAGCTGGTGACGCCACAGCTAAATCCCTTACTTCAAAGATTAAGCTCATTGTTGAAGACATCTGAATAATTTCACCACTCATTAAGCATAGTTTTTTATTATCATCTAATACTGTATTCATATTCTCAATCCAAATGGCATCAACTGGTCCATCAAATACAATCCATTTTCTATCAGGTGATACAGAAGAGGCAAAATCACGGAAAGCATTAGCTAATACACCATCAGACCACTCATGAGACACAGCATCAAATTGACCATACAACTGGCCCATTGTAATTGATTTCGGATTAATAATTTTAACTTGTACCATTTTATCTAAATTTCTTGTTGCCATATCACATAAAGATTCTTGTAAAACACGATAAGCAGATGTTTTTCCTGAGAATGTTTCACCAACAATCATAAATCCATGTCTAACCATCATCATTTCATATATTTGTAAAATTTTTTCAAGAAATTCCGGTGTTAATTGAAGATTTAATTGATCACAAACTTTATTCAATGATATATTTATTTCTTTATAATCAGGTGTCGGTAAAACTACTCCCGGGAATAAATCAGCCGTAATACCTTTAAATAATGGAATATCATGAGATAAAAATTTTGGAATATTTACATCTATGATAGATCTTAAAACCAATACATTTTCATCTTCCTCTGGATATTTAAGTTTTAATGCACCTGCTGCGGAAAGTACTGATTTTACAGCTCTCATACCGTAATCATAATGATCTTGAGAAGATAATTGTTCAGAACATAAACGATAAGTTGCAGTAATTTTTACAGCTAATTTTCTTGCATCTACAAAGCCAAACGAATAAAGTGAAATTTCAGCAATTAATGTATAGTCTGGAACCATCATGGCCACCGGTCTAAACAATGATTTAAGATTATCTGGAAGTTCACTTCTTCCTGCATAACCTGGATTCATTGTAATAAATACTTGACAATTAGGATTAAGGTTTAATTCTGTACCTTCAAATGTGAAAACTTCAAGTTTTGCTCCTTTGGCACTTTGAATTGTTAAAATTTGCTGAGCAACAACTGACAATACTTCTAAATCAATTCTATTAAATTCATCAAAGCAAGACCATGCACCACCAGCAGCTAATCCCTTGAAAAATTTACCCATAGCAATATAATCCAAACCATCAGAACAATTATAAACAACACAAAACATAGCTAATGCCTTTGCTAAATCTTTAGTAGACTCAGTTTTTCCAGTACCTGCTGGTCCTTCGGGTGCACCTCCAAGATTTAATTGAAGTGCACCTAAAAGTGTTCTATAACATCTGTCAGTTAAAGGAGTAATAACTAATCTTCCAGTGTTTCCTAAATATTCATATCCATACATTTGTACTGAATTAATCATTTTAACAATAACACCTTCTTGTTTATCGAAATAATATCTTAATTGACTTAGCCATTCAAAATCATATATACTTTCTAAATTTTGCTTGATTAATTGATCAACAACATCTCGTGCATGTACATCAATCTAAATAATAAATATATAAATAATTAATTTATTATAAAGAAATGAAAATATTTTAGCAATATTTGTTTTTTTATTGGTATAATTAATTATAAATAAAAATATACATACAACAACCAATGCTTCAAGAGTAATTCTTGAAAGTTTTGATAAATTACCTCTCACTAATTCAACAATTTTTTCTAGATTTGTAGTACTTAAATCAGAAAACTTTTTTAAGGAATCTTTCTCATTTTCTTTAATGGCATTTTCAACATCCAATGTCCAATATATCTGTGATACGCATAAGACCACTTGTCCCGGCCATTCTAATACCCATTTTTCTCTTGGCGATTCGCTATATGCTTCAACAGCCTCTTTCGTAACACTTCTCATACTTTTTTTCATAATATGTTCAATATTTAATAACCATCTTTCAACAGCGCCGTTTGCGGCTATCACAGAAACGGGCTCTGTAAACTTAATATACTCTTTTTGAGCACTAAACATACCTGTAATATCTAAATCTTCTTGAAATTCTAATTCATTAATACCTTCAAAACATTTTTTTAAATGTGGTTGAACTCTTAATGGGTCACGTGTTTCTGATAATATTTCTAGCATTTCATCATTAGAAAGAAAGAAAAATCTTGGGAAATACAATCTTTTGATTTCAAGATATTGATTTAATCCTTTTTGTACTAATTCAAGTTCAGTGTTACAGTTTGTTAATTTTGCTAAAAGATCTGGCATTTCACATACTTTAAGTACATGTTTATCCATGCTTGCATGTTTCATTATATCTCTAAATATTTTATCAACATTAAAGAATTTTTGACCTTCTTCAGGCATTTGATTCATAATATCTTCAGAACCAAATATAGGTTCAAGGTATAACCATACAGCTTGTACTGTTAGCCATTGATCTAATACATCTTGGATATTTCTTAAAATATCACTCCATTCTTGAACTTCACTTCCAAGAGCTTTTATAAATGGTGAACTTAACATAGCTTGTGTTTTTACGATATGATCATCTAATAATGTTTGAATAGTATCAATACCTGTTAAGATTTCAACACCAGTATCTCTATATATAACCATACTGAATTCAATGTCTTTCCATTCTGAATACATTTTTTGTAAAACTTTTTCAAATGAATATTCTTTAGACGCTAATGAACTAATTTTTTCAAGTTCTGCTGTGTATGGTGTTAAATTCCTTTCTAATACAGAACTGAGTGTTGTTGTTTCATCTGGTTGGAATCTAGTTCCAATAATTTGTGATATTTCTTTATAATGTCTATCTTTGAAACCAGGATTACACATAATACTAATCATTGGTAAATGAACTTTGAATCTTTCTATTTGCTCTTTTGAAATTGATGCTAATTCAAATGGTGCAGGGTTATTTTGGAATGATATATGTAATTTAAATATATTTCTCCAAATATTTGTAACATCAGTTTCAACAGCTTCGGCATTTATTTGTAAATAACTACCTGTCATCCATGCTGTATATTTCTTTTGGAAATCTACTGATGTCTGATACAATAAGAGATATGGGCTTAATCCTTCTTTTGTTTCATCTAATAATGGGAATTCAGTAACTTCCCATCCAAAGAGATTTTCTTCTTTATTAAATATTTTTATCCGTTCTTCAATACTGTCAATTCTACTTTTTAGTTTTTGTGCTGTTCTTAAATACTTAAATATTTCATTAAAGTCACCAAATGTAACATATTCTTCAAGTTGCTTATTATAACCATCTAACTCTACAGTTAATTTTTCTCTTCTGGAATTAAGATCATCTTTATTAATCTCTCTAGCATTTTCAAGAATACCAGCACATTCATCCATAATTGGTATTATTTTTGATGGCCATGAATACAATTCAGTATTTAATTCATAATCTTCTTTTGTCAATTCGGAATATGTTATCATGAAATTTAATCTATATATCGAAATAAATTAATTAAACATTAATAATATCCAAAAACCCAAGCTATAAATAAATTATTAATAAAAATTACCTTTCTTTTGCTCTATCAATTTTTTCATCTAATTCTTTTATTTGAATATTTTTTACGTTATCTAAAAAATTTTGTAATAATACCATCTCTTCAACATTGTTTGGTACAATAACTAATTTTCTTGCAATTTCGGCATATTCATCACATATTCTATTATATTTAAATATATATATTATACAAGTTAAAATTGTTTAATATTTTATTATTATTATTATTAATATCAGTAAATAATATTACGATTGGTTTAGTTTTCTATTTTCTTCACTCATAAATTGTAATATTTTATTAGATAAGCTTAATGCTCTAGAAGTTAGATCTTTTAAAAGGTCATCACATTGTAATTCGATTAATGGAAAACGTTCTACATAAGGATATGCAGAATTTATTTTTATATTAGCTAAATCATGATATTTTATAACTTCCTATAAGCGTTTAATATAGTTATTTTAGTATTTTTAAATTAATTTATAGATACTTTAATTTTAACAATATTGTTAAACATACCTTCATTAATTCTTCATGAGTATGTTCTTCAGCTAAAAATTGATTAACTTTTTCTTCTTCATTTTTATTAATTAAATCCATATGATCATTGAATTCATTTAAGTATTCTTCAGGTTCTTTTAATAGTTTAGTTAAATATTCATTTAATTTATTTCTATTTTCTTGAACAATTTCTGGGTAAGTTTGTTCAAAATCTACTTTCAAATTTAATTCTGATTTTATTTGTAAATATTCATTTCTTGAATTCGAATTAAAGGAATTTGAATTTCCATTTCTAAATAATTGAGTTTCTATTAATGGAATATTATTAGCTGCAATAATCATTTGATTAAATAATGATATAATGGTTGAAAATACATCATCCAGCGATGGTTCAAAAATAAGCTTATTGTCATCTAATAATAATTTGATAATAAATAATGGAGGTGAAGCATTTGGTATTCTTTTTACAAATTTATTTCTGTCACACTCAAATAATAGAACAAAATCTTCAATTGACTTATTTACAATATATCTTAATTGGTCACTCATAATTAATGATATAGTTCTAAAGAATGCTTCAGACTTATCTGGTGTTATTATAGTATATCCATTATTATTTTTATAAAATAAAGTCAAAATATATGGATACCAACTATATATTAAAAACAGTATAAAATGAAATAAAAATTAATATATATAATTGAAATAATTATTGTTATTAAAATTAAATTTATAATTTACTTATTCATTATATAATCATGAACTTTTTCGAAATTTTGTAGAACTAATGATTTAAATGCTTTTAATTCATATATATTTTCTTTTTCAATTATAATATCTAAATTAAAAAGTCTAATTTTTTTATTTTCATTCCAGATATTTAAAATTTCCGATATAATTGAATTGTTAACGATAGGATCTTTTTTCATTACATCTTTTGCATTTTCAAAAAAGGCACTCCAAGTTTTGGTAGATTGTCTTATACTAGAATTCATAAATATGTTTATATATTATTTAATAATACTATTATATTTCTATAAAATTATATATATATTTATTACGAACTTAACAAAACTCTCGGGATTGTTTGATTCTTCGGGTATATATATATATTGCTCTTTATCATGGGGATTTTTTAATACGAAATCAACTATTGAATTATAATATATATTATAATTAATTATTATTTACTTAATATAATATTTAATAAATTGCGTAAATAAATATCTTTTACCAATTGCTCTCTTTATACTCATATTATAATCCTTTCTCATTTCATTAGCAAGTTCTATCAATTTTTCTTTACAATTTAATTTGTATTTCATAGGAATATAATTTAATACATGTAATAACCATTCATTATCCATATCTGCAACATTATATGTATCAATTCCATTCGTTATATAATAATAATATCTTTGCTATAATTTTTTTCAATATATATTAATTAATTAATAATTTCTTATGAATTTTTATATTATATTAAAATAATTACCATAATATCTTTTTCTTGATTTGATATTGATCTTCCTAACTTTTTTTCCAGATTTTGTTGTACATTTTGAATATCATTAGTATCTTGGCATTTCCTTTATTGTTAATAATATAATTAGTATACAATATAATGCTTAATTTTATAAATTAATAATATATTACATTTAATATTATATTACATTATAATTTTTACTAGAGTTGTTCGAAATAATTCTTTATCCTTTTTTTTGGATGATTTTGAATTTTTTTGATTAGTTAAGTTATTAATTCCATCTTTGTTATTTATTGAACTTGGTTTTATAAAGCCTTCTTTATCATTTGATTCTGATATATTTATTGATTGCAATATCTCTGTTTAAAATATAATAACAAGGTTTATTAATATTTACTATTTTTATTTATATATATATATATATTAATATTTTACGTTTTTCATTAAATGAGCCTATGACTTCGTTACTATTATCTGAATAAAATTAAAATTATTAGAATTAATTATCTATAAAAATGATGAATTATTATATATAAAGTATTACATTGTTCTACTGTTTTTTTTTTCATTGAAGTTCGACTTCTTTTGATTGCTTTATTTATTGTACTACCATCTTCATTAATTGATATTGACTGATTTTTATCCCAAGTTGAATATATACCACGCTTCCCCAGATACAATAGTTTCTATAGAAATAGTAATATTTAAAATATTTTTATTTAATATTTTTGTTTTATATAGAACAACATACAAAATATATTAAAAATTTATACCCGAGGATTATGATAATTATTAGAATCCATTAGTTTTACTATTATATCATATGCATAATTAAATATATTTTATAAATATAACTTAGTAATTATTAATTACTATGTATTATAAAAAAATCGAAAAAAAAATCAAAAGAGAGATGACTATTTATCTAGTAGATTATTTATATAATCAAGATATTATTCTTCCGATATTCTTAGGAAATAATTATTATTTTTAATATATTTTTAATATAAAAATCTTATTTAAATTTATTATATTTTTATTGAAGCATGCAAATCTCAATCCAGTTGTTTATAATATATTTATATTATTTAATATTATTTAATATTTTCTATTAAAGAGTATAATATCTTATAATTATGAATATTAAATATTATTCAACTTATTAAAGGGAATTTTTTCTTGATAAAATTTTAAAAATGAAAAAAATATGATAAAAAATAAAATTTTTAAAATTAGAATTAATAATAAAATTATTAAAAATTATGCTTTTTTACCATAGATCAAATTAAATCACATGTATTTTTTAAAAAAAAAAAAACAGTTAAAAAAAATATATATATATATATATAAATTTTTTACTTAATGATAGAATAATTAAAAAAAAAAAAACATGAGTATTAAAAATTTATCAAAAGAAACTGTAAGAATTATTTCATCTGGGCAGGTTATTACTTCTATAACGTCAGTCATAAAAGAATTAATAGAAAATTCAATAGATGCAAAAGCGACAAGTATAGAATGTAAATTAGTTGGTGGGGGATATACATCAATTATAGTTAAAGATAATGGAATAGGTATACCAGTAAATGATAGACAATTTATTGGTAATAGATATTGTACTTCGAAATTACCGGAAGGTTCTTTTGAAAATATTTCAAAAGTTACAACATATGGTTTCAGAGGCGAAGGTATTTTAATAATTTTTTTCATATTTTAAATATATGAAAAAAAATATAATTTATAAGAATAATGTAATAATATAAGCGTTTTAATGAATAATATATTAGCTTTAAATTCTATTGCGACGATTTCACAATCATTTTCAATTGAAACAAGAACAAAAGATGATATTATTGGAAAAATGTATCAATTTGACCACATGGGAAATATCATTAGGTAATATATTCTTTCTTTTTTCTATAAATTTTATTAAATATTAACCAATTATTTTATACCTTTTTTCAAAACATTTTTTTTAAAAATTGTTACAATAAAGTGAAACCCCAACAAATACAACGATTGGTACCACCGTTCAAATCATTAAAATTTTTTATAATACACCAGTTAGAAAACAAGCGGCTTTAAAACAAAAAAATAATTCAATTAAATCAATTTTAGAAATCTTAACTTCATATGCTTTAATATATCCAAACATCAGATTTTCATTTAAACATTCAGGAAACATTAGTAACAAAATAAGTAAAAGAAAAGCTAATGCAACTTATAATAATAATAATGTTGAATGGCATTCAATTATTTGTGATTCAACAATGGTAATATAAATATTTATTAAGCTTTAATTATTATTATTATTATTTTAAGTATATTAATTTTATTCAATTTATTAGGAATCAATAAAGCATATATTTGGTAATGATTTAACATCACAATTACTAAATACTGTGAAAAGTTACACAATTGAAGAAAATGAAAGTGATAATAGTGAAGAAGAAGAAGAAGAAAATATAGAAAGAAATATCATAGAAATTAAACCAAAAATTCATAAAAAAGTAGAAACAATTAAAATTAATTCAATTTTTTTTAAACCTGGTGTTGGTAATAATTTTATTTTATTTTTTTTTTTATAATTATCATATTTTTTTTGAAAATTATTAAATATAATAAATATAATATGTAAATTTGTCATTTTATTTTTTATTATATATTAAGATCCAGAAAAATATTGGAGGTCTTCAACAGATAGAATTTTTTTTTATGTTAATAAAAGACCTATTCAACTTTCTTTAATGCCAACTTTTAAAGAAATATTAAAAATTGTGAAACAAAAATCTCTTCAAATCAATGATAATGAACTTTCAAATAATAGAAAATATCCTTTCGTATTTTTGGATATAACAGTACCACCACATACAATTGATAGTAAATATTTTTAAATAATAATAAATTTTAAAAAATAATAATTAAATAATATATAATTTTATTAAAAAACAATTATTAATTTATATATATTCAATATATTTATATATAATTATTATTTTCAGTTAATGTTGAACCAAGTAAAACAAAAATAATGTTTCATCATCCACAAAAAGTTATTGATTTAGTGAATAAACTAACCAGTGAAATATATCCCTCATCAAAGACAGAAGTTGATATGCCAATTATATTCAGTAATTAATTTTGCTTTTTAATTATTATTATTATTATTATTATTATTATTATTATTATTATTATTATTATTATTATTATTATTATTATTATTATTATTATTATTGTATTAAATATTATTATAAATAAATATATAACATTTTTAATAACAATCTATGAAAATGGTATTAAATTACATATTTCCTTTTTAGAAAAGCCCGAATCATTAAATTTAATATTAAATAAATCATCAAACTCTCAATCTAAAAGCAGATATATAGAAAACATAGTATTGGAACAACATAATAATAATATTAGTACCATGAATGAAGATAATATTAAAAAAAATAATATTAAACAAAAAAAAGAAAATAAAAGTATATCAAATAATGATTTACAATATATAAAATTTATAAATGATGACATAAATAATTTTATACCAAAAAAAAGAGAATTAAGTTTATTAGAAAAAGAAATAATGGAAAGAAAACAACGTATCAAAAGAAGAAAATTAAATTTATCAACTATTGATTATACCACCGAAAAGTTTATTGATTTTAAAAAATGCAATACAAATTATCGTAAAATAAGACTAAATAAAAGCAAAATACATTCAGTGAATACAAGAATTGTGGGTTTTATTAATAATAGTGTAGAAATGAAAAATATAAATTATGATGATGAAAAAATTGACATATATGATCAATTTTGGTTCATTAAAGAAAGGCGTCAATTAATTGCTGGAAGTTGGAGAAGGTAAACATAACAATAAAACACTTTTTTTATATGTATTTATTTAACTTTCTAATATAAATATAAATATATATATTAGGCTTAATGAATTAATGACATATCAACAATTATTAAGGACTATAAAAATACCATCAAAAGAAAGCATACCCCCAATCTTCTATAAATTAAAGTAAATGTTTATAAATGTTGTTTAATAAAAAATTAATAACATAAAATATAAATTAAAATTAAAATTATAAGTTTACCATTAATATATATATATAAATAATATATTTCTGTAAATATTTTAAAAAATTTATAGTTTGGAAGAAGAAAAAATAATAAATTTATTTATTTATGAGAATTCTGAAAATGATAATGTAAAAAAGCTAATTAATTCATTTATAACTTTGAACGGCTATGAAGCATGGTTTCATAAACGTAATTAACTTTATAGATTGTTAATTATATAAGAAAATTTTCAACGATAATTTATTTAAATATATTTTATTTATATAATATAGATAATAAATCTATCGAAATAAGAAAAGTACCAAATATTTCTGATGAGTATAATTATTCAGGCTCTATTTCTGATTTCAAAGAAATAATAAATACTCACTTATCTATGAATGAAATATTAACTTCTCAAACTGATTCTTTAGATATATCACAAAGACCTCCTAAACTCTGTAATTACTTGAAATCCTTATTACCATTGTGGTGTTCACCTAATGTCCCATTAAATGATATCTCATCGTCATTTCTTTGTCCAAAAATATCAAAAGAAAATCTTAATACCGCATTAAATTGTTCATTAAGTAATTCAAGAAATTATAAAGATGAAATTGATACCAAAAATAAATATGAAAGTTTAATTTCACCAAAAACTCTTAAACCTATAGCAAAATCAATTTTTAAAATATAAAAATTTTAATTAAATATAATGTAATTTTAAATAATAATATATAAATAAGAAATTATTTTAATTATTTTTTTAATATCAATATTTTATTAATAAAAATGAAAAATAAATTTATAAAAAAATTATTTAATATTAACTTTATATTAAATTTATAAATAACTTTAATTTATAATAATTCATAAATTTTTTAAAATTATATATATAAATATTTTTTAAATATTAATATATAAAAAAATTTTTTTAAATTATATTTTTACCTTTAAGTAATAATTGTTTCTTTTTTTTTTTTTCTATTCTTTTTCTTTTTATATTAAATTTAAAAGTATATATATAACTATTGATTTATATATATATATCATTTTACTATTAATTTATATCATGAGTAACACAAAAACAAGACCAAAAAGAACATTTGGTATTAAAGTTCAAGAAAACAATTCGAAATTTGAAGAAAAATTTATTAATACAAATAATATCATACATAATGAAGTAGAATATAATAAAAGAAATTCAACATTATCACCAAATGATAATAATAATAATAATTTCATTTCTTTTGAAGATTCATATCAAAATAGTAATTTTGAATTTTATGAATGTCCTATATGTAATGAAGAAATTCTTGGTTTATATCAATTAAATATTCATCTTGACACTGTTCACACCGAAAATAAATCGGGAAATGTAATTTTATCTTTGTTTAAAAAAACTCAAAAAATTACCGAAGAAATCACTGGAACTACAAAAAGTAATATAATTATTTAATAAAATAAATTTATAGAAATTCATAATAATAATAATAATAATAATAATAGCAACAAAAACAATAATAATAATAAAAAGTAATAATAATGGCAACAACAACAAAAATAATAATAATAAATAATAATAAGTGATAATAGATAATAATTAATTAATTAATTAATTAATAATAAATAATAATAATAAGTGATAAAAGATAATAATTAATTAATTAATAATAAATAATAATAATAAGTGATAATAGATAAAAAATATTAATTAATTAATAATAAACATAATTTCTTAATATTATTAGCAAATGAAAAGCCTACTCAACCAGTAATAGATAAATCTCACTGGCAAAAAAGTACTAATGATGATAAATGTAGTTATCCTGAATGTGAAAAACCATTAGGAATAAGAAACGGAAAACAAAATTGTTATTGGTAATTAAATTTTTATAATTAAATAATTATTTATTATAAATTTTTAATTAATGTATAAAAATAATTGAATTACTTTGTATGAAAATTTTATAGTTTTATATTAATTTTTAAAATTATAGTTCAGTATTATTAATATATAATTTTACAATTTTGTAATTATAAATATATCTTAACATAAAAAATAGTTGTGGGAAGTTATTCTGTGATATGCATACAAATTTCTCAATGCGGTTATCTGAATCTGCAAAACCTGACTCAAATAGTCCATTTTGGTATAAAGTTTGTCAAAGTTGTTATACAAGTAGAGAAGGATATAATAATACAGAAGGTAAATAATATATTATGATGCTTTATTTAATTTTTATCTTTAATAGCAAAGCCAAAAAATGATTATTATTAATAATAAAACTAAATAAAAAGGTCAACGTAGGAATTTAACTAATGCTTTTATAGAAGCTCGAAAAAACAATATTGAAAAACTATGTTTAGAAGAAAATCTTCTAATTCTTCGTCTAGAAAAAGTAAATTTTAAATTTAAAAATATGTATTAAATAATATATTATTAATTTTAATTTTTTATTATATATAATAAGTTAGCACAATTAAAAGCAGAAATTAACGAAAAAAAGGGCATTTCCATTAATCAAAAAGGTTGAAATATTTTACATATTTTTTAAATTTTTTTTTCAACTTTAATTTATAATTATATATTTAACATATAACCTCAAAAAAAAAATTAGCTTTAGAACAATCAATAGTTCAATGGAAAGAAGATGCTTCTTCTATTCAATGTAGCATATGCAGGTATTTTTATATATAATAATATATTTAACATTTATTGACTTAATTAATAACAAATTATATATATGATTGTATTTAATGAATAATAAATGATATAATATATGTATGTGATTATATTATTATTTATATACAGTTCTTATTTTGGAAAAATAAAAAATAGGAGACATCATTGTCGTTTATGTGGTAAATTAATTTGTAGTAATTGTATAGAAGATATTCCTCTATTTACAGATATAGAAAACGGTACATAATAAATAAATTTTATTATATACTGATGATAATAAAAATACTAATAATAATAATATTTGGTAAGATAAAACATATAGTGGTTCAACAAAATCATGTAATCAATGTAAACGAATTGTTTTTAGGTAATATGACAAAATATAAAACAATTAGATGTTAATTGCTATAATTACAACTACTAATATTAAATAATCTTCAAATTAGGAAAAAAGTAATGAATGCCAAAGAAAAGATACCATCCGTAGTGAAATTATATGAAGTAAATAAATATAATTTAAATAAATTATTAAATTAATAGAGATTAAAATTAATATTTCTTTTAATATATAGCAAATAAAATTCAATCAAAGTATTATTGAAACCATACTGCCACAATATAATGATATTTTATTACATATAAAGTAAGTTAATAAATATTATACAATCAATGAATGATTATTGATATATTCATGATATTTAATTATATAAATATATTTATTTATTTATTTATTTATTTATTTATTTATTTATTTATTTATTTATTTATTTATTTATTTATTTATTTATTTATTTATTTATATTAACTTTTTTTACACAGCTCAAAGTCATCCAAAAATTATCCACAAGACTACCAAAATGCAACAAAATATAGAGAAAAACTTATAAAAAATTTTCATCAAATAGATTTGTTGAGGTATTAAATATTTTTTTAAATAAATATCATTACTATTTATTTATTTATTTATTTATTTATTTATTTATTTATTTATTTATTTATTTATTTATTTATTTATTTATTTATTTATTTATTTATTTATTTATTTATTTATTTATTTATTTATTTA